>JAHHZJ010003203.1:0-77368 GCA_021437245.1 Aegilops speltoides
TTTGCCAAATTTCATAAATTGTGGCAATTGCTAACATGATTCGGACAGACTTAAGCATCGCTTCTGTTGAGAAAATCTCATTTTAGTCAACATCTTGAACTTTGTCGAAAACCTTTTTGCAACAAGTCGAGCTTTGTAGATAGTAACTCTACTATCAACGTCCGTCTTCCTCTTGAAGATCCATTTATTTTCTATGGTTTGCCGATCATCGGGCAAATCCATCAAAATCCATACTTTGTTCTCATACATGGATCATATCTCAGATTTCATGGCCTCAAACCATTTTGCGGAATCTGGGCTCATCATCGCTTCCTCATAGTTAAGTAGGTTTGTCATGGTCAAGTAACACGACCTCGAGAACAGGATTACCGTACCACTCACAGTGCGGATCTCACTCTGTTTTACCTCGAGGTTCGGTAGTAACTTGATCTGAAGTTTTATGATCATCATCATTAACTTCCTCACTAATTGGTGTAGGTGTCCAGGAACCAATTTACTGTGATGAACTACTTGTAATAGCACTGGCTTATTAGGGATGATAGACTACTCATATCAATAAAGAATTCCTTCTTTTCAGGGATCCCATTGAGACGAGAACTCCAAAGTTAAGCGTGCTCAGCTTGGTGTAGTTTGAGGATGGGTGACCGGCCAAGAAGATTCGCCAGTGCGCCTGAGTGAGGACAAAGTGCGAGAAAAAAGACTAGTATTGATCTGTGGGGCCGATCTAGATCCGCCGGAGAATGCGACCACGGCGGGTGTGTCGAGGCGTTACAAGTTGGTATCGAGCCGACCCTCGTGGTTACGGATGGTTCGCGGACAGGTCTTGTGATCATGTTGTTCATGATGTTTGTGACCCGTCGTGGCTGCGGCATGGCACATGTGCGGACTGGATGCGCAGACGGTTGTGCCAGAGGAGCGTTCTGTGGTTGACGAGGGCGTCGGTTCCTCGAAGTGGGGTGTATGTAATAGCACGGCTTATTAGGGATGATAGACTACTCATATCAATAAGAATTCCTTCTTTCCGGGATCCCATTGGACAGAACTCCAAAGTTAAGCGTGCTCAGCTTGGTGTTGTTTCGAGGATGGGTGACCGACAAGAGAAGTTGCTCCCGAGTGCGCCGCAGTGAGGACAAAGTCTTGAGAAAAAGACTAGTATTGATCTGTGGGGCGGTCTAGATCCGCCGAGAATGCTGACCACCGGCGGGTGTGTCGAGGCGTTACACTACTTTCCAATAAGGGAGCTAATCTTTTACCTCATCAAGTTCTACTTTCCTCCCTCACTTCTTTCGAGAGAAACTCCTTCTCTAGAAAGGATCCATTCTTAACAACGAATGTCTTGCCTTCGGATCTGTGATAGAAGGTGTACCCAACAATTTCCTTTGGGTATTCTATGAAGGCGCACTTCTCCGATTTGGGTTCGAGCTTATCGGGATAATTTTTTTCACATAAGCATCGCAGCCCCAAACTTTAGAAATGACAACTTTGGTTTCTTGCTAAACCACAGTTCATATAGTGTCACCTCAGCAGTTTAGATGGTGCCCTATTTAGCGTGAATGCAGCTGTCTCTAATGCATGATCCCAAAAGCGATATTGGTAAATCGGTAGAAACATCATAGATTGTACTATATCCAATAAAAATGCAGTTATAGCGTTCGGACACACCATTATGATGTGGTGTTCGGTGGCATGTATTTGTGAAACTATTCCACATTGTTTTAATTGAAGACCAAACTCGTAACTCAAATATTTGTCTCCATGATCGGATCGTAGAAACCTTATTTTCTTGTTACGATGATTTTCCACTTCACTCTGAAATTCTTTGAACCTTTCAACTATTTTAGACTTATGTTTCATCAAGTAGATATACCTATATCTGCTCAAATCATCTGTGAAGGTCGAGAAAAAACAATACCCATCGCGAGCCTTAACACTCATTGGATCGCATACATCAGTATGTATTATTTCCGATAAGTCGGTTGCTCGCTCCTTTATTAGGAGAAGCGGAGTCTTAGTCATCTTGCCCATGAGGCATGGTTACATAAGCATCAAGTGATTCCAAATCCCATCAGCATGGAGTTTCTTCATCGCTTTACCATTATGACCTAAGCGGCGATTACCACAAATAAGTTGCACTATCATTATTAACTTTGCATCTTTTGGTTTCAATATTATGAATATGTGTATCACCACGATCGAGATCGAATGAACCATTTTCATTGGGTGTGTAACCATATAAGGTTTTATTCATGTAAGCAGAATAACAAGTTATTCTATAACTTTAAATAAATAACCGTATCGCATAATAAACATGATCAAATCATATTCATGCTCAGCATAAGCGCCAAATAACATTTATTTAGGTTCAACACTAATCCGAAAGTATAGGGGTGTGCGATGATGATCATATCAATCTTGAAACTACTTTCAACACATCGTCACTTCACCCTTAACTAGTTTACATTTGATACGCAACTCCGTTTGAGTTACTACTCTTAGCAACTGAACCAGTACCAAATACCGGGGTTGCTATAAACACTAGTAAAGTACACATCAATAACATGTATATCAAATATGCCTTTGTTCATTTGCCATCCTTCTTATCCGCCAAATACTTGGGGTAGTTACGCTTCGATAACCAGTCCCTTTGCGGTAGAAGCACTTAGTCTCGGGCTTAGGTCCAGACTTGGGATTCTTCAATTGAGCAACAACTTGCTTGCGTTCTTCTTGAAGTTCCTTCTATCCTTTGCCCTTTTCTTGAAACTAGTGGCCTTGTTAACCATCAACACTTGATGTTCTTTCTTGATTTCTACCTTCATCGATGTCATCATCATGAAAAACTAGGAATCATTTTCATCATCCCTTGCATACTATAGTTCATCACAGTTCTACTAACTTGGTAGCGGTGACTAGAAAATTCTGTCAATCACTATCTTATCACGGAAGATTAACTCCCACTTGATTCAGCGATTGTAGTACCCGGACAATCTGAGCACATGCTCACTAGTTGGCGATTCTCCTCCATCTTTTAGCTATAGAACTTGTTGGAGACTTCATATCTCTTAACTCGGGTATTTGCTTGAAATATTAACTTCAACTCTGGAACATCTCATATGGTCCATGATGTTCAAAACATCTTTGAAGTCGATTCTAAGCCATAAAGCATGGTGCACAAAACTATCAAGTAGTCATCATATTGAGCTAATAGCGTTCATAACGTCTACATCGCTCTTGCAATAGGTATGTCACCTAGCGTTGCATTAAGGACATAATTCTTACATGCAGCATTGAGGATAAACCTCGGATCGCGGATCCAATCCGCATCATTGCTACTAACATTTTTCAACACAATTTTCTCTAGGAACATATGAAAATAAACATATAAAGCAACAACGAGCTATTGATCTACAACATAATTTGCAGAATACTACCAGGACTAAGTTCATGATAAATTTAAGTTCGATTAATCATATTACTTAAGAACTCCCACTTAGGCAGACATCTCTCTAGTCATCTAAGTGATCACGTGATCCAAATCAACTAAACCATAGCCGATCATCACATGAGATGGAGTAGTTTTCAATGGTGAACATCTTATGTTGATCATATCTACTATATGATTCACGCTCGACCTTCGGTCTCCGTGTTGAGGCCATATCTGCATATGCTAGGCTCGTCAAGTATAACTGAGTATTACTGCGTGTGCAAAACTGGCTTGCACCCGTTGTAGATGGACGTAGAGCTTATCACACCGATCATCACGTGGTGTGCAGGCACGACGAACTTTGGCAGCGGTGCATACTCGGGGAGAACACTACTTGATAATTTTAGTGAGAGATCATCTTAAAATGCTACCGTCAATCAAAGCAAGATAAGATGCATAAAAGATAAACATCACATGCAATCAATATAAGTGATATGATATGGCCATCATCTTCTTGTGCTTGTGATCTCCATCTCAAAGCACCATCATGATCACCATCGTCACCGGTAGCGACACCTTGATCTCCATCGTAGCATCGTTGTCGTTTATGCCATCTATTGCTTCTCGACTATCGCTACCGCTTAGTGATAAAGTAAAAGCAATTACTGGGCGTTTGCATTTCATACAATAAAGCAACAACCATATGGCTCACTGCGATTGCCGATAACAGGTTACAAAACATGATCATCTCATACAATAAAATATAGCATCACGTCTTGGCCATATCACATCACAACATGCCCTGCAAAAACAAGTTAGGCGTCCTCTACTTTGTTGTTGCAAATTTTCGTGGCTGCTACGGGCTGAAGCAAGAACCAATCTCACCTCGCATTAAAACCACAGCGATAGTTTGTCAAATAGACTCGTTTTAACCTTCACAAGGACGGGCGTAGCCTTTTCAGTTCAACTAAAGTGGGAGAAGCAGACACCCGCCGGTCACCTTTAAGCACGAGTGCTCGTAGCAGTGAAACCAGTCTCGGCGTAAGCGTCTGGCGTAATGTCGGTCGGGCGCTTCATCTCACAATACCGCTGAACCAAAGTATGACATCTGGTAAGCAGTATGACTTGTATAAATCCACAACTCACTTGTGTTCTACTCGTGCAAAACATCAAACCATAAAAACCTGGGCTTGGATGCCTTGTTGGGGAATGTAGTAATTTCAAAAATTTTCCCTCGCACCGCAAGATCATGGTGATGCATAGCAGCGAGAGAGGAGAGTGTTGTCTCGTACCCTCGTAGACCAAAGCGGAGCGATCACAACATAGAGGAAGTAGTAAATGCGTTCTCCTCGCGATCAACCGATCCAGCGCCGTTACTCGGCGCCTCAGAGTTCTTGACACCGTGCAGCTCGGTGGCGCTCCTCGGGCTCCGATCCAGCAAAGCTCGGGGAGTGAGGATTACTGTCGGCCTGTGGCGTGGTGGCGATCTTGATGTTCTACCGGCGCGGGGCTTCGCCTAAGCACCGCTTCGATATGACCGAGGTGGATTATGGTGGAGGGGCACTGCAGCTGAGAGCGATCTCAGGATCAACTTGTGTGTCTATGGGGTGCCCCTTCCCCGTATATAAGGAGGGAGGGAGGAGGAGGCCGGCCTAGGGAGGAGGCGCGCCATGGGGAGTCCTACTCCCACGGAGTGGATTCCCCTTTCCTAGTCAACTAGGGATCCTTCCATGTATTAGGAGTAGGAGACTAGGAAGGGAGAGAGAGGGAAGGAAGGAGGTCGTCCCTCCCTAATAGTCGGACTAGGGCAAAGGGGCGCAGCGGCCTGCCTAGGGCAGCCCTCTCTCTTTCCCGTATGGCCCATAAGGCCCAATACTTCTCCCGGCGAATTCTGTAACTCTCGGTACTCCGATAAATACCGAATGACTCGGAACCTTTCGAACTCAGAATATAGTCGTCAATATATCGATCTTTACGTCTCGACCATTTGAGACTCCTCGTCATGTCCCGATCTCATCCGGGACTCCAAACTCCGGTACATCAAAACTCATAAACTCATAATATAAGCGTTATCGAAACCTTAAGCGTCACGGACCCTACGGTTCGAGAACAATGTAGACATATTGAGACCGTCTCGGTCAATAACCAATAAGCGGGACCTGGATGCCCATATTGGTTCCTACATATTCTGAAGATCTTTATCGGTCAGACCGCATAACAACATATGTTGTTCCTTTGTCATCGGTATGTTACTTACCCAAGATTCGATCGTCGGTATCAATACCTAGTTCAATCTAGTTACCGGCAAGTCTCTTTACTCGTTCCGTAATACATCATCTACTTAACTAACTCATTAGTTACAATGCTTGCAAGGCTTAAGTGATGTGCATTACGAGAGGGCCGAGAGATACCTCTCCGAGCATTGGAGTGACAAATCTAATCTCGAAATCGCCAACCCAACATCGCCTTTGGAGACACCTGTAGTACTCCTTTATAATCACCCGATTCACGTTGTGGCGTTTGGTAGTACCCAAAGTGTTCCTCGGCAAACGGGAGTTTCATAATCTCATAGTTATAGGAACATGTATAAGTCATGAAGGAAGCAATAGCAACATACTAAACGATCGTGTGCTAAGCTAACGGAATGGGTCATGTCAATCAGATCATTCAACTAATGATGTGACCTTGTTAATCAAATAACAACTCCTTGTTCATAGTTAGGAAACATAACCATCTTTGATTAACAAGCTAGTCAAGTAGAGGCATACTAGTGACACTCTGTTTGTCTATATATTCACACATGTATTATGTTTCCGGTTAATACAATTCTAGCATGAATAATAAACATTTATCATGATATGAGGAAATATATAATAACTTTATTATTGCCTCTAGGGCATATTTCCTTCACTTTTCCTACCAATCTATCCCCCTAGGAGCATGCCCGTAGTACTTTGTTTTTGATGACTTCTAAATTTTTGCAATAAGTATATGCGTTCTTTTGACTAATGTTGAGTCCATGGATTATACGCACCCTCACCCTTCCATCAGTGCTAGCCTCTCTTGTGCCGCACAACTTTCACTGGTACCATACACCCATCATATACCTTCCTCAAAACAACCACCATACCTACCTATTATGGCATTTCCATAGCCATTCCGAGATATATTGCCATGCAACTTTCCACCGTTCCGTTCATATGACACGCATTACTTCTGTCATATTGATTTTTGCATGATCATGTAGTTGACATTGTATTTGTGGCAAGGCCACCTTCATAATTTTCATACATGTCGCTCTTGAGTCATTGCATATCACGGTACACCGCCGGAGGCATTCATATAGAGTCATACCTTGTTCTAGCTTTGAGTTGTAATTCTTGAGTTGTAAATCCATAAAAGTGTGATGATCTTCATTATTAGAGCATTGTCCTAGTGAGGAAAGAATGATGAAGACTATGATTCCCCCACAAGTCGGGATGAGACTTCGGACTTTACAAAAAGAAAAAAAGGAAAAAAAAGAAAGGCCAAAAAAAAGAAAGGCCAAATAAAATAAAATAAAATAAAATAAAATAAAATAAAATAAAAATGAGAGAAAAAAGAGAAGGTACAATGCTACTATCTCTTTTTCCACACTCGTCTTCAAAGTAGCACCATGATCTTCATAATAGAGAGTCTCCTATGTTGTCACTTTCATATACTAGTGGGAATTTTCATTATAGAACTTGGCTTGTATATTCCAATGATGGGCTTCCTCAAAATGCCCTAGGTCTTCGTGAGCAAGCGAGTTGGATGCACACCCACTTAGTTTCTTTTGTTGAGCTTTCATATATTTATAGCTCTAGTGCATCCGTTGCATGGCAATCCCTACTCACTCACATTGATATCTATTAATGGGCATCTCCATAGCCCATTGATCGCCTAGTTGATGTGAGACTATCTTCTCCTTTTGTCTTCTCCACAACCACCATTCTATTCCACATATAGTGCTATGTCCATGGCTCATGCTCATGTATTGCGTGAAAGTTGAAAAAGTTTGAGATTACTAAAGTATGAAACAATTGCTTGGCTTGTCATCGGGGTTGTGCATGATTAAATACTTTGTGTGATGAAGATAGAGCAACAGCCAGACTATATGATTTTGTAGGGATAACTTTCTTTGGCCATGTTATTTTGAGAAGACATGATTACTTTGATTAGTATGCTTTAAGTATCACCATTTTCATGTCAATATGAACTTTTATTTTGAATCATTTGGATCTGAACATTCATGCCACAATAAAGAAAATTACATTGAGAATTATGCTAGGTAGCATTCCACATCAAAAATTCTGTCTTTATCATTTACCTACTCGGGGCGAGCAGGAATTAAGCTTGGGGATGCTTGATCGTCTACAAGCGTATCTATAATTTTGATTGTTCCATTCTATTATATTACCCCTTTTGGATGTTTATGGGCTTTATTTTACACATTTATATCATTTTGGGACTAACCTACTAGCAGGAGGCCCACCCGTATTGCTGTTTTTTTTTGCCTATTTGATATTTGAAAAAAGGAATATCAAGCGGAGTCCAAATAGAATGAAACCCGGGCGTGATTTTTGGAGCGAGCGTGATCGAGAGGACTTAGAGTGCAAGTCAAGAAGCTGAGGCTGGCCACGAGAGGGTAGGGCGCACCCCTATAGGCGTGCCCCTGTCTCGTGGGCCCCTCGAGCGACCACAGACGTACTTCTTCCTCCTATATAAGCCTACATACCCGAAAACATCCGGGGACCAACGAAACACAATTTCCACGCCTTAACCTACGTATCCATGAGATCCCATCTTGGAGCCTTCGCGGTGCTCTGCGGAGAATTGACCATGGAGGCTTCTACATCAACACCATAGCCGTTCGAGATGAGTTGTGAGTAGTTTACCACAGACCCGGGTCCATATATAGTTATTAGCTAGATGGCTTCTTCTCTTTTGTGGATCTCAATACAATGTTCTCCCCTCTCTTGTGGAGATCTATTGATGTAAACTCTTTTTGCGGTGTGTTTGTCGAGATCCGATGAATTGTGAGTTTATGATCAAGTTTATGTATGAAATATTTGAATCTCCTCTGAATTCTTTTATGTATGATTGAGTTATCTTTGCAAGTCTCTTGAATTATCAGTTTGGTTTGGCCTACTAGATTGATCTTTCTTTCCATGGGAGAAGTGCTTAGCTTTGGGTTCAATCATGCGGTGTCCTTACCGATGTGAGAAAGGGTTGCGAGCACGTATTGTATTGTTGCCATCGAGGATAAAAGATGGGGTTTATATCATATTGCATGAGTTTATCCCTCTACATCATGTCATCTTGCTTAAGGCGTTACTCTGTTCTTATGAACTTAATACTCTAGATGCTTGGCGAGGAGTCGATCGATGTGTGGAGTAATAGTAGTAGATCTGAGGCAGGAGTTGGTCTCTTGGTCATGGGCGTGATGCCTATATACATGATCATGCCTAGATAATCTCATAATTATTAAGCTTTTCTATCTATTGCTTGACGATAATTTGTTCACCCACCGTAATACTTATGCTATCTTGAGAGAAGCCTCTAGTGAAATGTATGGCCCCGGGTCTATCTCTTATCATATTTGCTTCCAATCTACTTTTATTTGCATCTTTACTTTTTGCATCTATATTATAAAATACCAAAAATATATTTATCTTACCATACTATCTCTATTAGATCTCACTTTACTTGAAGTGGCCATGAAGGATTGACAACCCCTTTATTGCGTTGGTTCGAGTTCTTTGTTTGTTTGTGTAGGTGTGTGGGACTTTTGAGGAGCCTCCTACGGATTGATACCTTGGTTCTCAAAAAGCGGGGAAATACTTACGCTACTATTGCTACATCACCCTTTCCTCTTCAAGGAAAACCAGCATAAGCTCAAGATGTAGCAGCCACGTCCTCCGTGAAGCGGGTATCCGGCTCGAAGAGCTCGGGAATCCGGACATAGTTCATCCTCAAAATAGAGGAAGAATTGCCATTTTGTTCCTCCACCACCGCTATCGATGGGTGACGGCGGAGAGTTAATACCCCTTAGGTCGGGTTTAAGCCCGATCCGATCATAATCCGTAGTTTCTCCCGAGCACCGGCGTGATCAGAGCTCATTTAGGAGGATAGCTCCATTGGATCCATCGCTCGGTGGTGCAGGCTGGCGCGGAGGTTGTTTTGATGACTGAGACATCATCGTTGGTAGCGGCGGCGAGCAGGCGGCGCGATGGCGCCCAGCGGGAGTTTGGCCTACAACTAAGGGATCCTCCGGTGATGTTGTCCTTGACAAGGGGCGAGCCATCCAGCCTTATCGGGCGGACACGGTAGAACTCTCGGTGAAAGCACCAATATCGGTGTCAAAAGCTGGCGGATCTCGGGTAGGTGGTCCCGAACTATCGTCTAAAGCTAATAGTAGCAGAGGCAGGGGACACGATGTTTTACCTAGGTTGGGCCCTCTCGATGGAGGTAATACCCTACTTCTGCTTGATTGATCTTGATGATATGAGTATTAGAAGAGTTGATCTACCACGAGATCGTAGAGGCTAAACCTAGAAGCTAGCCTATGATTATGATTATTGTCCTCGGACTAAACCCTCTGATTTATATAGACACGGAGGGCTAGGGTTACATAAGTCGATTCTGAGAGAAGAAATCCACATATCCGAATATCAAGCTTGCCTTCCACGCAAAGGAGAGTCCCATCCAGGACTGCAGGGCCGAAGTCTCAATCTTGTATCTTCATAGTCCAACAGTCGGTCAAAGTATATAGTCCGGCTGTCAGGGACCCATAATCCAGGACTCCTCGGTGGGCACCGGCGAGGCCAGCGCGAGCCGCCGCCCGTCTTTGTAGTGTGCGTCGAGGAGCGCCTTGTGTGGCCTGGCTTCTGAGGCTTATGTAAGTGCGTGCTCACTATTACTACCCCTCCGGGTCACGTGGTGGCGAGACCGGCCTCATCGGATGGACTTGGACTCTGCGGGCTGGGACTTTCCGCCGATGTGGACTTGGAAAACCCATGGCATCCTTTACCCCAGCGTGGTGCAGGGGACTCAAGGAGGTTACAGCCGGGACCCGACTCAATGTCACATCGATCTAGCACAGTAACACGTCATATCACTTTGCGGCCTCACGCATGCGGTATCCCAGCAGGTGTCGCCTTACCTTAGCCGGGACCGTTTGCGCCTTTTGGCTGCGTATATGGTAGTGTCGCTAGCATCCATATGAAAAGGAGCCCGGCTGACATGGCTGGTCGTAAACCCAAAGTGCACAGACTTACGAGGACGAGGCATCCATGACCCGACATCGAGCGTGTCGGTCATTGACAAGTAAGTTCGGGCTGTAGCCTTTGGGCTAGCGGGACTCGATGGCGGGCTGTGGCGGGCTACGAGGACTCCGGTACTCAATGCGTGACATTTCCCGTAAGAACGGAACGACGAGAGCGAAGAAGGACACATGCCGGCCAGCCTAAGTGTTAGGAGCAGTAGCAAGCTACCATGGCTCGGTGGAGACACTAGGAGACATTTCGGTAAGAGAGGCTACTAAAGATAAACAACTAGATAGTCGGATCCCACACATACCAAGCATTTCAATCATACACACAATATGCTCGATATGTGCAAATACAACAAGGCATCACAACATGACTCTCTGACACAAGTACTTTATTTAAGGGCTCGAGAGAGCCATACATACATATACACACAAATGCAGGTCACACGACCCACATACAAGTCATACAAGCATACAAGCCAACAGCGGAAGTGTTTTGTCATGATCAGACATCTAGTAAAATAAAAGAGGCTTGGGTAAGCCTAGCTATACTACATGGTCCTTCACTTGCTCGGGATCACCACGGGCCTTAGTCTACTCATCGATGTCGCGTCTCGAAGAACCCGTCGGAAGGGTTTGTGGCATCTTGAAAAATGTAAATTAAAGCAACATGAGTACAAAGGTACTCAGCAAGACTTATCAGACCCTACATACATGCATATTATCAAGAAGGGTTGGTGGGGTTATTGCAGCAAGCCAGCTTTGACTCATGGCTAAGCTATCCTCTGAGACACCAACTTGAAATAGTTTTGCTTTCAGTCCACTACTCACCACTTCAATACACCACGAGGATCCACCTCGTCTTCCTCTGGAGAGCCATCCTCGGCACTCACGCTTATCTTGAGGCTTTTAGTAGTTTCCATTTACTTGTCTATGAACTGTATAGGCAACCAAGTAGTCCTTTACATGGGGGCTATTCGAATAGATGATGTTAACCTGCGGGGTGTACTTCTTCATACATGTTTCCACCACTTAGCGTGCGCACCACGACATGTGCTCGGCGGACTTCAGCGAAAACGGCGTGGGTGTAGACCACGACCTACCTGAACACTCAAGTCTCTAGTCGGGTTTATCGCCTATTTGGGTTCCATCTATGAGGAGTTCGGCGGTTTCGCTCACACCCCAAGCGATGTGAGCAGGGTTCCCGAGATACCAAGCGGGCATCCGATTACACGTGCCGCGTACCTACCGCATCACAGCCCACCCCTACGGTCGGCGCTGTCCACGGCCTCGATAGGCTACAAACACGAAACTACTTGCAACTCTGGGACGGAGGACTAGCGTGAATAAGAAGTCGGCGGGGTCATATTTGAGGGCCCAATGTATGGTAGTAGCTGATTCTTAAATCACACATACAGATCTCGATTAGCAGGGGCGGCCTCAATGAAACAACCCACCATGTACTCCTACATGGCCTCTCATCGATACCTTTACCAAATCGTGTTCAACACCTTACTCTCATCTTGACTCGTTCATTTCACTCTAGCCATCACCCGGATGAACTAGACACGACCGACTCTAAGCATAGCATGCATAGCAAGGTAGGAACAACACAATCACATGGCTCAATCAACTCCTACACATGCTAGTGGGTTTCATCTAATTCTTTGTGGCAATGAGGTCATGCACGGAGGAAATGGGTTCAACTACCGCAGCACACAGCAGTTTGAATCGCGTTGTCTTAATGCAGTAAAAAAGCGGGAGCAAGAACATGGGATTTTATCGGTATGATCAAATGGTTGGTTGCTTGCACGGCGGTCGGTCTGCTTGGTATTGCTCTTCGTCGGGGTTATCACGGTACTCCTCGGGCGAGAACCTGCATGAGAGAACACCGATACACAAACATTACCAAACAATATGCAACAATATGATGCATGCATGAGACATGGCATATATGAGTGTGTTGGGCTAATGCAACTAAGACCGGATGGGTTTGAAGCATTTTGAACCAAAGATGCAATTTCAAACTCATATATGATCATTTAGGGTGCTTTAACTTGTTCTGCCATAAACAGTAGGTTAGCTTGCTTAAACATGCATGAAACCAGTCTGAGATGGATAGGTTGGATTTTTGATCATTTTCATATATAATTTGTTTCATTTGGAGCTAAAGATTAATTTCTATGAACTTTTGAAGTTTGCAACAATTTACGGAATTTCTGAATAAAAATAAATCGAGAAATAATTACTGGCGTCGACATTGCATCCGCTGACCTCGGCAGGTCAGCAGACCGGTCGAGTCAAACTAGCGTGGGTCGAGTGTCGATCGCGATTAGTTTAGCTAACATTTAATTACAACTAAACTAGGTTAATTAGCGGGGCTGGGCCTTGGTGATGACTCAGCGAGTCGACTGGGCCCACCCGTGGTCAAAGTCAAAACCAGCGGTGCGGCGTTTAGCCGGCCGAAACCGCCAGCCGGCGGAAGTGATTTTGGCGTTCCGGCAACCAAGCGAGCAGCGGAGAGCATCAGTGGGCTGAGGCGAGCCGCGGCTCTTGGCGAATCCGTTAGAATTGAAGTGGCGGAGTTGGCGCCCGGCGCTTTGGCGGCCACCGGAGTTGGTGAGCGAACTCGGGCTGGGGTGTCTTGGTGAGTCACGGGGAGTGCAGTCAGCCCGTCGCAGCATGGTGAGTCACGATGGACAAGGTGAGGTGGCGGAGGGTGGCAGGAACACGTCGGCGAGGAGGTCCTTGGCGCGTCGTGGTCGATCTTCGTCGCGGTGGCTACATGGCTCGGGGCGAGGAGGAAGGGTAGGAGGGTAGCTAGGCTCCTTTGGGCACTCGTAGAGCCACCCGGCCGGGGTCGAGGGACGAGGTGATGGCGGCGTTGAAGGGATCTCCGTGACAGCGAACTTCAGCGAGTCGGTGCAGTGGACTCGGGCCTCGCGAGCTGCAGAGGCTCGGGTAGCTCGGCAAGTGGGCAGCGGCGGAGCTCTGGACCGACGAGAAGGCGCCTGCAGGCGGCAGAACGCGGCTACTGGCGTGGGCCTGGCAGCGCGGTGGCGTCGGCCATGGCTGAGGGAGAGGAAGAGGCTGGAGAGGAGAGGAGGCGTCAGGGGGTTACGGGAGAGAGGAGTGATTCACGGCGTTAATGAAGAAAGCAGCGGTGGCGAGCAGGTCGTGGCACCCATCACGGTGCTTCGCCGTCGAGCCTGCTACTGCTGCTGGTGACAAGCAGCTCATTGGCCTTGGCTTAGGCTGGGCGGCCAGTGGGCTGGTTTGGTGGGCACAGGGTGGCGCCAGGTAAGTGTTTCCTTTCTGTTTTCTTTATTTATTCTTCTACAACTTTGTTGAATTATTAAAAATACCTAAAGGTTCTAAAATTCACCAAACTACTCCTGGTCCATTGTTGGAATATTTCCAACATGAAACATTTAGATTGGGAATATTTGGACATTTGAAATATTTTATATAATTTTAAATGCCCAAATTCAAATACTTATGATTTAATTCAAAGACCTTAGGATGACCTAGGAAATTGTGCATCACTTTTGGCGGAGGTTACGAACCAAGACAAAATGGTGGACATTTTAGAAGAGGCATTCGGGTTCATCGAAAATATTTTTAGTAAACCCTAGTTGGTTTGAGGAGAAATTTGGGAGTTACTGTCATTCCCATTTCAGGTTTACATTGAATGAAATAGACATGATGCAACACTCTAATGCATGAACTAGCTGGGGTGTGACAGGTTCACCTGGACATACGCATTATCAAGTTAAATGTTGATCATTAGTCTTCGCTCAATGTAATTCACTGTCTAAGCATGTGGAGACTTCCATGCAAGATCTTGCTCTATTGGAGTATCGCACATGAATAAAAGTGTATCCATTTATGGTTTGGTCTAGAATCTTCCATGTATGAATTTTTGCTACAGTACTGCTGAAAGACTTATGATGAACCATTTCTTACATCTCCTCTGCCCCCTTGCAAGTCATCCTGATTTAATCCCTCCGTCTAGGTGTATAAGGGCATGGTTAATATTACTTAATAGTATAGCCAACTGTTGACTATAAGAAAGTTCCATGTCATCTGTAGCCAACATGTATAACAATTGATACTCAAAAACTAATTCTTAAAGATCATTTCTTGCAAAGCACAATAAGTGTTATTTCTTCACAAGTTTTGGATGCAGGTTGAGCAGGTTGAGCGCTTTTGTTTGCAAAAGATACCTTTTATCTATTTCACCTAGATGTTTGTGAGCTCTAGAGATGAAATAATATCGAAGAAACCTATCGATACCCGTTACACATGAGATGACCCCACATCCTTTGTCAAAATAAACAACTCCCGATCGGTGCATTTCACTCTTGATTGCAACACATGGGCACCTTACTACTATAGATTAAATGCGACCAAAAATTGAACTAACATTATATATAGTACGATAAATGCTGATGCATGTCACCTAAAATTATATCATTCAAAACTATGTTCAAATCTGAATCCAACGATATAGTTTTGTTGACATGCACTAACATTTTGTCGATTAAATCTTGATCAAATTCAATGGGGATAAACCACGACCGATGTAGTAGTACTAGTGTAGAGGCGGCGCTGCAGAGTCTCACCTCTCAACCCGCTCGTGGCCTTGATGAAAGCCGTCATATCACAAAAACAACCACTCCCGGTAATAAGTGGCTGGTAAAATAAGCGGACAAGCAACCATCACATCCCTCCGTCTTTTTGCATTTCATCTCTCTGCATTTACTTTCTCGGTTCATCTACTTTTCGATCCTAGCTACTACTCCTAGGGCCGATTACATTGGCGGCTTGACTTTTCCCATAAGACTTGTCACGGTGGAGAGTAATAATAAGGCGCCTCACTCATTTATTTGGGCTTCTAAACTACTACTCCATCCTGGTTTATTCCTCACCATTGTAATTTACGCTAAATTTTGACCAAAGATTTAGCGATAAAATGTTACTCCTTAGTCTAGGTGTGTAAGTCATCTTACGAAAACTAAATAATCCCAAAAAACTTAGGCGCGGTGCATTAACTTCTACCTCGTTTCTTGTTTCTTGACATATCAACCAATAAGAGATAAAGAGTGTGCATGCTTTTAATGACTTGAGACTATCAAACACGACATGTAGTGGTCGAGTTCATTGCATGCAATACTATTAATTAGCAAATAAACATTAACGTTTCTCGTTTTCCCCTCCTCCTTAGTCACGGTGCACAGCCTAAGAGGACTTACTCACCTAGATGGAGGGAGTAGTGCATGTGACATGCACTAACATTTCATTAGTTAAATTTATGATCAAAATTTGGCACAGATTACAACTGGGACCAATAAACCAGGACAGAGGTAGTAGTTATGGGATTACTAATCTAGAAGCCTAAAAGAACTGGCCCTGGTACTCCTACTAGTACTAGTACTCAAGTCGAATTCCAATTGCGGCACAACTTGTTAGGCAAAAAATTCGTCTGAGGGTGTAGGAAGCGGTTTGGGAATTTGCATGCCTTTCCAACCGGTGAGATACTTAGTACAAAAGTCGATCGAAATAACCATAGACAAGGAAGCTAAAATTAAATAATCAAGCGAGCATTTTGCATTTATTTTGCATTGAATCGTTTCACAAGCTTGACTAGCGATGTTTTCTACTTTTACAAAACCGCATCGTAATGTTAACACTACAAAAAGACACATCCATGACATTTTTGGGCGAGCGATTTTTGTTTGTCATACATATGACACTTCTATGATAATAATTGTGACAAAACCTGGTATCATCATAGATGTGGTGGGCTCCTACTTCTATGACAAAAATCATGACGGAAAATGGGCATTTCATCACTGGGCGGGCGGAGGCAGCTACATGACATTCTTTGGGCCGTCCATGGCGGAAAAAACCGTGGTAGAAGCGAGGCGAGGATAATTTGGGGAGTTCCGGTTACGGTGGGAGGTCGGGGCCAAGCGATGTGCGTTTCTCGTACGTGCGTCTGCGGCGTGTGTCGGCGTTAGCTCTAAGCGAACCGGCGGCGTTGGGCTCGCGCGAACGGCGATTTGCTGCAGGCTCGCATTCACTGAACCCGGCGATCGATTGATGGCTTTTAACTAAACCCGATCGAGCGATTCGCCGCTCTGCTGCTGGCGAAGCTGATCGATGCTGCCTGCAGGATGAGCGGTGAGTGTTCTTTGGGGGGTGGGGGGTTGGATGAGCGATGGCGGTGGCGTTGCCTCTGGATGAACGAGGACCCGTGGTGTGGAGGGCTGGATGAGCGATGAGCGGTGGAGGGTGCCCGTGGAGGGTGGTTGAGCAGCGGCCGGTGGAGTAAGCGTGCGGTGGAGGCTGGATGAGCGAGGGGAGCCGTGGAGGCTGGAGGAGGTCGGCGGTAGCCGTGGAGGCTGGAGGAGGTCGGCGGTGGAGATGAGCGTATCCGTGGAGTCCGTTTTGTGATGCGCCACCTCCCAATGAACAGGACCCCGTTTGGCCGTGGCGCTCCAACACAAGTCCGTTTCATCCGTTTTGCGATCGCCACACCCTCCCGATCAGCGGGACCCCGTTTGACCGTGGGAGGTCCGTTTCATCTGTTTTGCGGTACGCCACACCCCTCCCAATCAACAGGACCCCCGTTTCGACCATAGGAGGTCAGTTTCCTCCGTTTTGCGGTACGCCACACCCGTCCCGTTCAACATGACCCCCGTTTCGAACGTGGTAGGTCGAACACAAGGCCGTTTCCTCTGTTGTGCGGTACTCCAGGCTTAGTTTCCATCTCCTATTCCGTCCAAGCCTTCCCGATGAACACGACTACACATTCTGTTCTGACCCAGCTGGTTGGCTCCCACGCGTTCCATTGCCTCCCGATGAACACGACGCGTTCTGTTGCCTCCCCATGAACACGACACATTCTATTGCCTTCCCATGAACCCGACAACGACGTTGTTTCTCCGTTCCGACCCAGCCATGTACACGAGCCCTCGCCGTACATATGCGCGAGTAGGCATTCGAGGTCCCGCCCGTATGTACACATACGTGGCCGTATTTTCTTTCTTGCACCCTGGCCGCTGTACGTACGTGTACATGCTACGTGCGCGCCTCTACTACGACACGTGCGCACCTCTACTACGACACGTGCGCGCCTCTACATCCACCAGTATATATGTACATACACGTTCGTGACCAGAATGACAACGCTACGGACGCTTCGACCAGGTGGGTCCCGACTGTTAGGCACTTCCTTGCGTGCGAATATGTAGATGGTGGGTCCCGGCGATCGAGGGCTAATCGAGTTTTATTTTTTGCCGGACGCGGTTCCTTGCGTGCGAAGATGTAGCTGGTGGGTTCCGGTGATCGAAGCGAATCGTTTTTTGCTGGGCGCACTTCCTTGCGTGCGAAGATGTAGCTGGTGGGTCCCAACGGTTAGAAGCGAATCGTTTTTTGCGGACGCACTTCTTTGCGTGCGATGGTGTAGTTAGTGGGTCCTAGTAGTCGAAATGTTTTTCGCAAAATCGATGGCCGTCCGGTGGGTCCCATCTGTCGGTGGAGAATCATTATTTTCCGCGTAATAAGGAGGCACTTCCTTCTTTGCGGCCGTGGACCCACTGTCGGCCTCTCCACGTCTGATCCACGTCGATGGAAATCGTTCCTTGACCACGTTGACCACGCCGTGCCAAAAGCACCGAGGCGATGGGCGACAGCGAGCCTAGGAAGGGGATGACGAAGTCGAGGAGGCAGCGATGGAAGCCAGCGTGGAGAATCTGAGGTTCTTGGTTTGGCTACTCTGTGAGGCTGCCGTCGCCGTAGAGGCACTGGCGGTGGTGGGAATAGTAGAGGCGGTGGGGCCTCCGCTGCAGCACATCCGGCCATGGGAGGCGGGAGCATGCGGCACGATCGGCGCTGCTTTGGTAATTTGGAGCAAGAAGACCGGAGGTTGAATAAGCACTCTGACCATTGGATGGACATCGTGCGGTCCTTGAGCTAGAATCGTTTATATTGACTAAGTTGACAAAGCCCTCCGTCCCCTCAACTTAGTAGGCCCACAAGTAAGCCTCCACCAAGGTGGGTCCCGGCTAGCGGGGGTATTCATTTTTGTGCGTAATAAAGAGGCACTTCCGGTGGGTCAGTGGCAATGCGGGGAATGTTTTTCGCGAAATCGGTGGCCCGTCGGGTGGGTCCTAGCGATCGAGGGCAAGCGTTTTTTCGCGAAATACTGGTGGCCCGTCCGGTGGTTCCCTGCTGTTAGGTGGAGGAATAATTATTTTCCGCGTAAAAAGGAGGCACTTCCTTGCGGCTACCGTGGACCGGTATCGGCCTCTCCACGTCTGATATTCTTCGATGGAATTGATTCGTTGACCACATTGACAACGCCCGGCGCCCGAGAAACACCGCGGCGGTGGACAGCGGCGAGGCCTAGGAAGGGGCGACGGGCGGGGAAGACACGGAAGTGGATGCCGCAGCGGAGAGAATCTGTGAGTTCACTGGTTCGACGCGGGGGTATTCATTTTTTGTGCGTAATAAGGAGGCACTTCCTTGCGTGCGAAGATATAGCTGGTGGGTCCAGCTGTCGGTGGCGGTAAAGTTTTTAGCGAAATCTGAGAGGCCCTTTTGGTGGGTCCCGGATGTCGGTGGAGGAATCATTATTTTGCGTAATAATGAGGCATTTCCTTGCGTGCGGCCGTGGACCCGGTATCGGCCTCTCCGCGTCTGATCCGCCGGATGCATGTCGATTCGTTGACCACGTTTACCACGCCATGCTTAGAAACACCGAGGCGGTGGGCGATGGCGAGGCCTAGGAAGGAACGACACGGGGCGGGGAAGACTTCGGCAATTGTTTCCCACGTGGAGAATCTGTTGTCTGAGGGTTTCTTGGTTCGTCTGCCGTCGCGGAGAATAACACCGGTGTGGGGCTGTGAGTGAGTAGAGGATGGCTAGGCCGCAATGGGAGTATGGTGGGCGGTTAGGCTGCTGCGCGGCAGCCAGCCCTTGAGGAGGAGGGAAGCGAGCAGTCCGTCGGCGCTTGTTTGGTAATTTGGAGCGGGAAGAAGCGAGATTGAAGAAACACGGCGGCCGTTGGATGGACATCAAGCGATTATCTGAACCATCTGTGGAAAGCCTCAAATCTGTGGAAAACAGCATACAAGCCATCTGCCATTATTTCAAATAATTTACAGCCCATTTGCTAATTCTTACGGGTTTTTTTGGAGCCCATATTCTTTTTGTTAGCATTATAGCCCATATTGTGTACGGTTAAAAATTATCTGAGAAATTTTGCATACGTCGGTCTTGATGCGAACTGTTTTAATCCTGAAATTTGAGTCACATTCAGACTGATTTTAACAATAAATGTATATCAATATAAAATCCAATAAATTGTCCACGCATAAAAATCAATGCAATTTAAAATCTCGAAATGAAAAAAAGATATTTGAAACTAATTTCTGGTTTGATCTGTTTTAGAAATGTACAACCCATTTCTCATTATTGATAGGCCATTTTCTCGGCCAGCCGAATGAAGCTCTCCTCGTCTTGAAAGATTTGCAGCCCAACAGGCCTGATAAAGCGACTTGACAAATCACAAAAAAACTGGGCTAGCCATTTTCAGAAAGAAAAAAAAACTACTGGGGTGGTCTATGGTAAACATAAAAGAAAAGGCTGTCTAGACAGGCCAGAGTGTCCCGCACAGCCCAGTTGACACCCTGCTTTCGTCTCAAAAACAAATTAGATAAATGCCACTCCAATTATGGCAATTCATAAAAATGCCACTGCAATTAACAAACTTTCAAAAATGCCACTGCAATTTTTGCAAACTTTGAAAAATGCCACTGCAGTTTGGAAACTTTGAAAAACGCCACTCCAGACTTCGAAAAATGCCACTAGAAATGGCATGAAATGGCATTTTTCAAAGTTTGGAAATTGCAGTGGCATTTATCGGATACACCAGATTTGGAGTGGCATTTTGCAAATTAACCCAAAACAAAAATAACTGGGCGAGCTGCTGGGTCCCTCGTGTCAGCCGCTCGTTGTGCAATTCTCTCGTTTATTGACTACGTTGACAATGGCATGGGACCCAGATGTTAGAAATCCACTAGGAGGAACCATTTTTGTTATTGGCTTGAAATAAGGAGGAACTTGCTTGTGTACTGCCATGACCTTGGCGGGTCCTGCTGTCATCCTCTCCGTACAATCATCTCCACGATTGTGTGCTGCGTCAACAGTAGGCCCTCAAGTCAGCCTCTAAACCCGTGGAGGACAAATACAACCCATAAAAAATAACAGCCCATTCCATACGTTCAAATGGAAAGTTCAACATTGAGCAAAATGTAGCAGTCTGATCCATATATAAATCTTGAACTTCCACATTGACAACCATCATAGCCAAGTTAATTATCGACTCCCACTAATACTCTAGTAGCATACAAGTACTAACTTACTCTTAGCTAACTAGACGATGCGGGCCGCCATCTGTGGTACGTGCTAAACGCCGGCACCGGCATCCTGCACCTCGCCTCGGACTTGCAAGAGGTCCGATGGGGCATGTTGCTCGTGTGTATTGGCCCTTTCCATGCGGCGTGGTCCACAAAGCCGGCTTCAGCGAAAACCCACTTGGCGAGCTGGTAGTAAAAATCGGCGTCGCGAATGCGTGCGTGCCCGACAGCCTCTGGGCTATTCTTTGGGCACCGGCCTCCGTAGTTGGTCGATTCTTGAGGCGCTCTGCTCGCGACTCAGAGCATAGATCGCTGCTGCTCCATATCCTGCTGGCGGCGCAAATCGGCGATATCTGCTCCTCCGCCCGGCGGTCGGCGCTCAACAACTCCTGCTCCTCCGCCATGCGGTCGCGCACCAACAACTCCTCAATCTCCGCATTGCCATCTAAAGGCAGATAGAATGCCTCCTCCCTCAAATCGCCTTCGGTGAAAAACCGAACACTAGTTCGGCGGTGACCGCCTCCGGCGTTACTTGCCATGAACGAGGCGGGGATAAGCGGGCGTGTGAGTGACGTCGGGCGGTGGGGGCTTATGAGGATATGGCGAGTTGGGTCGCGGTGCCACCGGAGAAGGCGAAGCAGATACTTATAAGCGGAAGGTAGCGCGGCGGTCGTCGAATTCAATGCATAATGGCTTAGCGCCCGACTTCCGTGGAAAACTAGAGAAACTGAAAATATGATTGCCGTCCCATCCCGTCTGCATCGCACAATGGCATGGCGGTCAAACGAGTGCACTCGAATCATATCCCTCCTTGTCAGTAATGATTCCACAGATTTAAAAAGCCCGCAACAATTAAAGCGCATCTTTTTCGCATCGATTAGCTGCCTTAATTACGGCTGGCTGCATGGAGGCACTCGAGAATCGCTCGCAGCTAGTATGCGGGAACAGCATACAACAATCGCAGCCGAGACACGCATGCCGCCATAAATCGCTAAATTAATTATGCTTTAACTTCTTCATGCCATTAATTATTGCCATGCCTTGGTCTTGCTGCTTTGCTCACGAGACTAATAAACCGGATGGAGGAGTACCTTGGTTGGTGAGAGGTTTGAATTAAGCCACGCAAACCGGAAAGGAGGTACTAGTATATGCGTGATCCTCTATTTATTTGTGTAGGATCGAGTAGGTCGTTTCTTGAATTGAGCCCTGCAAGCCGGAAAGGAGGTAATGCGTCGTGATTTGCTATTTATCCGTGTAGTATCGATAGTGTAGCTTGTCGGTTTCTTGAGTAGGCATTTTTATCCGTGTAGGATCAATAGTGTAGCTTATCGGTTTCTTGAGGTAGGCATTTTTATTCAAAAACTGCCACTTTGCATCTTCTTGCCATAAATAAAATTGCGAGGAAGCGCATTTGTAGGCTAGCTAGTGATCGATCGGTAACTTGTAAAAACTGAGCAAACAGAAATAAAGTAGCATTAATGCATCTCAATGGTTCACGGATCATATACAAATATGTAGCTCGAAAAGCAAAGATCAGCCACCGGATCTTGCGTCGCATAACTAAAACTAACTAATGCGATTACGTAGGATCGGAAGTATGTCTAGAGGGGGTGATTAGACTACTTGACAACTTAAAAGTTTAGCCTTTTGATTAGAGTAGGTTTTAGCAAGTTCACAATGATGACTAAGTCAAGTATCACCCTACATGCAATTCTAGAGTTATGGCAGCGGAAAGTAAATTGCACATATAGTAAATAAGAGGTGGAGAAGAGCAAGCGCAATTTGGAACACGGAGATTTTCTCGTGGTTCCGATAGGTGGTGCTATCGTCAATCACGTTGATGGAGACTTCAACCCACGGAGGTAGCAGCTGCGAGAGTCCACGGAGGCTCCACCCACGAAGGGTCCACGAAGAAGCAACCTTGTCTATGCCATCATGGCCTCGTCCACGGAGGACTAGCCTTACTCGGGGTAGATCTTCACAGTAAGCGATCTCCTTGCCCTTACAAACTTCTTGGTTCAACTCCACATCTTGTGGAGGCTCCCAGCGACACCTAACCAATCTAGGAGGCACCACCCTCCAAAAGGTAATAGATGGTGTTGGTGATGATGAACTCCTTGCTCTTGTGCTTCAAATGATAATCTCCCCAACACTCAACTCTCCTCACTGATTTGGCTGTGGTGGAAGAAAGGATTGAGTGGAAAGCAACTTGGGAAGGCTAGAAATCAAGTTTCATATGGTGGGAGTGGAGCAACTTGATCTCAACACAAGGGTAGGTAGTTTTCTTCTCGAAATGTAAGGTAGGAGTGGTAGTTCTTTCTGATGGCTCTCTCCACGAATGAAGAGGAGGTGGAGGGGTATTTATAGCCTCCACAAAATCCAACCGTTACACACATTTGACCAATCTCGGTCAGACCGAAGTTGACAACTCGGTGAGACCGAAAGTTCAAATCTTGTGAGCGTTGGGATTTTCAGTGGGACCGAAAATACAATCTCGGTTAGTCCGATTCTTCCAAAGTCTAGGGTTTGCCAATCTCGGTGGGACCGACTTTCTCATCTCGGTGACACCGATTTGAGTCTGAAGATTCTGAAGCTTGCAACACCAATTCGGTATGACCGAGTTTGGAATCGGAAAATCCGAAATTCTTAGGGTTTGGGTATATGGCTGAGGTGGTTCATCTCGGTGTGGTGAGTTTGGAATCGGTGGGACCGAGATTACTTATGGGTTTATGTTGGAGTGAAAGATTGCTGATAGTTTGAGAGATAAATCACTAAGCACTTTGAGCAACGGATCATCATCATAACCTCATCCCTTTTAATAGTATTGGCTTTCCTATGGACTCAATGTGATCTTGGATCACTAAACCAAAAATGGAGTCTTGAGCTTTTGCCAATGTTTTCCTTAGCATTTTGAGGGTCCACATCATCGGTCATTGCCATACCCATATCCTTGAACTTTGAAATATTCTCAAGAAATGATTAGTTCAATGATATATATGTTGTTATTAATTACCAAAACCACCGGGGATTAGTTGCACTTTCAATCTCCCCTTTTGGTAATTGATGACAACATATAGATCAAACTTCGACAAATGATATAATCAATGAATAACATAAATAAGCTTTGAGAAGTATGTGATAAGCAAGAGCTCCCCTAAATTTGTGCATTATTTAAGATTTGCGTTTGAATGCAAATGCACAATCGATTAGGATCATGGGTCACTCTTCCATGTCACATACATCTTGGTGGGCGCACAAAATGATAAGAATGAATAACATGCACCCAATCACCAAGACATGAGTAAGTGATCATACAAGATATGAATGGAATATGATAAACATTAAGCACACATTAAGCATAGTATGATCAAGCACTCATCAAGATAGAACAAGCGTAGTATCAAACACGAAATGTCTCAAAGAACTCAAAAGTATCTCAAGGAAAACGCAAGCGAAAGAGCAAAAAGCGAGCACTCTCTCTCTCGAAGTCCTATGATCTATACAATTTCTCCCCTTTGGCAACAAGTTACCAAAAGTTGAAAGGTATAGAGCTAATCGTCACTAGGGACTCTCTGGCGGCTCTGTCTGCGTCGATGGAGTGGAGATAGCTGCATCTGCAGCTTCTGCTGAAGTCTGTGGAGCTGGAGGAGTGAAGCTGGGTAGTCTTTGGGCCGATGGAGCTGTGGGAGGTCTTGATGTAGTAGCCACAGGGTGCATCACGGGAATAGCAGCTGATCTGGGCTTTGTGGAGCCTGCAGCGGGCTGCTCATAGTCATCTGAACCATATCACCTTCCATCTCCTTCATGAGCTCTGCCTTCTCCCTCTTTGCTTCCTCAATGTCGCCTCAAGCTTGTTGGCGGTGACACGCACTTGATCGACAACATCGAGCATGGAACTTATCTTCAACGATCCTCTCTAGGCTCTCCTGAGGCTGTACTATCTTGGCGAGGCGTAGTTCAATTCTCTGAGTGGCTTCAAGTTGTTCTCCAACGCTCTTGGGCTTTCTGCTGCTTCCTTTTCAGCTTTAGCTTGTTTGGCAACTTGGACTTTGCATGTCCTTCAGCGGATGTGGGAGCATCCTCGGTCATCACAACTTCATTATCTTCATGTTCGGGCTGCAATGGCAAGTGGGGTCTATCCAACGGTAGGTGTCCGTGCCAAACTTGGCATTAATGAGCATCTGAATATGCGGAGCAAACCCCACGACCTCTTACAGTC
Source organism: Aegilops speltoides (assembly GCA_021437245.1). NCBI lineage: Eukaryota > Viridiplantae > Streptophyta > Magnoliopsida > Poales > Poaceae > Aegilops > Aegilops speltoides. Next base: position 25,359 of record JAHHZJ010003203.1, read on the forward strand.
TGCTTTGTCCTCTTGATAGTCTCTACTATCAGGTCCATCACCTTAAAGGTGCCTTGATCTAGAATGTGCAGCATGTTGATAGAATACCCTCTTATCATGCGGTGGTCTCGACTTAGGCATCAAAGTGTGCCTCGAGAATGGTGTTAGTGGTTGGGAGACCTGCTGAAGATGATAAACTGATCCAAGCTTCCATATCTCAACATCCTTGTCGGTACCTCATTGTACATGTTCTTCATTGACTCGTGATTTTTCTTGAATGCCATAGACATCAACATCATCATCCCTTGATCTTGGTGCATTCACAGCGCTCTCCATTACTCAACAGTTGAATGGAATCTACGTCATACATCATCCATACAATTACGCCATCTGGATAAAAGTGTGCGGTGGCATAGAGCGCATGATCATCTCATCATTCCAAGCGGTCAATTTACGACAGCGAACTCTGCAACTCCACATGCGGTGAAGCTTTCATGCACATGTGGGAAATAGTCTGTGCTCTTCCTTTGTCAATGTAATCCCGATCTACATATCGGTGTCGGCAACAATTGGCTTCTTATCCATGAAACCTTTGTCTCATAAAAGTCTTGTTGCTCTCTAGTGTGGAATCTAGAGTCAACAGCTGTCCTTCTCTGGTGGCATATGGATCAACTTGCCTCCATAGCACTGAGACCTTTGTCCTTCCTTTCCTTCATATTTTCAGCTCGAGGATGAACATCATTATGAGCAGCAATTTACATGCGAGCTTGACAAAACATGAGCCTCATCATCAGATTCTGGTGGCACATTGTCCTTCTTCTTCTGAAGCGGTATGTTTCTCACAGTCTTCTTTGGCTTGGATGAGGTTTGGCTTGGGCTGCCTTTGCTTGGTGATGGCTTAGCTTTTGTGGGTGCTCCTTACGATGGCATCTCCATCAACTTTGCTTACGAGGAGGGTGGGGTGCTTCCTCATCTGAGTCATCATCATCGACTTCTTCATGAACTAGCCTCTTCCTCTTGGAAGTTTTCTTGATCTTCTTGGAGGTTTCTTCTTCCATCTTGATGCCTTTCTTTGGTTGTTTCCCTTGATAGCCCTTGGCAACCACTTGCCTTTTGGCTTTGAAGTTATCTCCTCATCTGCAACAAAGTCGAATCCTCCTCATCGAATTCCTCTTCTTCTGGCCTGGTGGCAGTGGAGGCAATCCACTTGGAGTGCTCCTCTCTCCATCATCTGAAAAACTGCTTTCTTGGGACTTGTAGCGCCTCTGGAATCTCAGCGGCAATTCAGACCTGTTACATTGTCACTTCCATCGAGACATGGTGACAACTTTGTGAAAAGAATAGGTATAGGCGAGAATAGAAGAGTTATCACAAGCTGCGAGAGGATTTTGCAAAAGAATGAGTTCAAACATTAGTTTTAGGTTTTCACAGAATACATTTGGTCGACCGAGTCTATAAATTCGGTGAATCCGAAGTGTCTAAACAGACCATATACACCACTTTCGGTTGGACGAAATGGGTTTCGATCTGACCAAGAGCACTAGGGTTTCACTAAATCCTCACCGGTCTTACCGATTTGCACAACTTCGGTTTAACGAAAAGTGCGGTGCAATGACCAGAGCCAAATCGGTCGGTCGAGAATGTAGAATCGGTCACACCGAGATGTGTTCGCGGAAACCTAACCTAAAATTTTCACTCGAATTTTGTTCTATGATCTAATCTGCTGGATAGGAAGATTTTAATCTTGGCAAGAAGCTGAGCAAAGCCTATCGTGCATTGAATCAGCGGTTGAAGCACGAGAGGATGAAACTCACCCAATCGGTGGAGCTTCACTACGGTGCAGCAGCGCGATGAGAAAGACCGTTGGCGGCGATGGAGACCAGCGGCGGCGCCTGACGACGGCGGAGGCGATCAAAGACCGCGGCGGCAGCGAAGGTTTGAGGCGGCGTTTTGAAGAAGTAATCAGCAGCGCTGTCCTCGGGTATATATACCCTCCGGTGTCGGTGGGACCGAGTTGGAAAACTTCGGTGGGACGAGATAGTTAGCTGCGTGCGATTACACACTTGATCACGCGAAATTTGCAACTTCGGTTTCACCGAGTGAAAACCTAGATCAATCAAGTGATTTGATCTGCATCGATTTGAGTATATCGGTTTGACCGAAAGTACTTAGAAGGTTTTGGAAGTTAGGCTTTTGACGGATCGGTGGCTCGAGTGCTCCTCACTCGATGCATCGAAAAAGTCTTGTTCAAAGTTTGTGATATAAGCATGAATAGAGTTTGAGACAAGAAAGCATAGATAGCTAGGGGAGGAACTTAGGCATTCTTGTCCATCCATTTGGTCAAAAGGAAAACCAAAGACCAAAGCAACAAATGGATGTCCTCGAATGGATAAAATCATGCATCCAACATGCTCACACAATAAGATAGCAAATGAAATATGTGTCAAACATGCACAAACAAAACACTAGCTTCTAGCACACAATTTGGCGATGACTAGGTCATCTATATATGAGCATATTGACTTAGGAGTCAAATGAGAACATTTGATCATAGGTCATACTCATCGTTTAAGCACAAGTGGGGTTACCACTTTTCCATAAAGCATTAATGTGTTCACATCATTAAAAGATGCTTTAGCTCATTTCTTTAGAGCAAAGCTCCCCTTGATGTGAGAACCCTTTCAAAGGTCAAACTAACCTTGGGTTGTCGTTGAAGACTTCATGTAGATGTTGAAGATGTGGATGCTCAATGTTGATGAAGATCATCAAGAGTTGGGAGCAATCCTTTGGATTGGGCACTTTCAATACCTACATGGGTTAGTCCCACAAGGAACAAACAAAGATATCCATGGACATAGATTGAAGTACACAATAGATGATGTCCATGAAAGCAATGATTACCTTGTCCCTTGACTTACCAACATGAGGGTTTGTGACTCCATGAACTAGTGCAAGATGTGGAAGTTGATTGCACAAGTTCTTGCCAAAATGAATGTGAGTGAAGTATGTTGGCGGAGTCACCCTCAAGAACTCTCTAGTTCTTCTTCTTCGGGACCATCATCTTGATGGGAATCCTTGGGGTAGTAGTTGAGCTTGTCGAAGTAGAACTTGAAGTAGCCTTGGGAACCCACTTGACCATGGCCTTGGGTGCTTCAATGAATGCATCAATCTCCTCTTGAAGCTTGTCCTTGCCTTTTAGCTTGTGGTCTTGTGGTGGAAGGTCATCTTGAGCTTGTTCCTCATTTGAAGAAGTAGGATCATACTTCTTCTCTTGAGAAAGGAACTTTGGAGTGGGATATTGACCTTCTTCCCATTCAACACCCTCGGCGTTGAACTTTCGCTCAAAACCAATTCCTTGATTCTTCGGTGTCTTCCTTGCTTGCGAACAATTTCCTCAAAGCTCTTGCTTCGGCAAGACTCTTGTAGACACCTTTCTCTATAATCCCTTTCAATAGACTATTTTCTTGCTCAAGTGAAACTTGGCTTGAAACATTGTTAGTGGAATCAAGAGAATTACTAGAAGTAACAACATTTGATTTGGCATGATTATTGTTACTACTAGATGAAGAATTTTTCTTATGCTTGTCATGCTTAGTTTTAATAGGTGGCAAGAAATTAGACAAGAGAAGTCGTTTGGCAAGATATGAAGAACTCTTCTTTGAAGATCGTCATTGATAGCTTTTAGAAACTCATGTTCTTGCTCTAGATTGAGCTTATCGAGCGTAGCTTCTCATGAGATCTTAGGAGCTCTCTATGATCTTCTTGAGTTGTTTCATGAGCTAACTTAAGAGTGTTTAGTTCTTTAGTTAGGCGCTCAATCTCCTTCATAGCATTGTCATTCGACTCTTCTCGACTATAAAGACTATTAGCATGTTCATCATTACTAAGCTCGCTAGATTTGTCATGTAAAAGCTCATCTTCACCAAGCAAGTCATCCTCATCACTATCAAAGTCAATAAACTCAGGGTGTGATACCTTGGGACCTTTTGCCATGAAGCATCTTCCAATTCCCTCATTTGGTGAATCAAATATGTCGTAGGAGTTGGAGTTGGAGGACACGAGAGCAAGACCGGCAACACCTTCATCTTATTTGTATTCGGAGTTGGAGTGATAGCTTCTTTGGAGTGATTGTCGGTCGGGCCGGAAACCCATTCACCAACATGAGCTTGATGTTTTCTTCTTGTGTAGCTCCTTGATGACTTGTCTTTCCTTTCCGAATCCTTGCTTCTCGAGAGGATCTTCGTTCATAACGATCATCTCTACTCCTTCTCTCTTTTAGGTGACTCTTCTCTTGAGCTTCTTCTTCTTGGAATTCTTCTCTTCTCTTGTGGGAGTCGAACACTCATTTGAGTAGTGTCGGGTCTTCCACAATTATAGCAGATTTCGATCCGACTAGAAGATCTCTTTTCATCATATGATCTAGACTTTGAGCTTCTCTCCTTGCTTCTACTCTTGTAGAATTTGTTGAAGTTCTTCACCATTAGGCTTATCTCTTCATTGGAAACTAGCTTGTCACTTGAGGTTGTGGGAGCTTCAACTGCAGCTTTATAAGCACCACTTGACTTGTTGTGAAGCTCTTCCTTGTCTTTAAGTGTCATCTCATGAGCAACAATTCTTCCAATGACTTGGTAGGCTTGAGATCTTTGTAGTTTGGCATCATTTGGATCAAAGTGCACGGTGTCATACTTTCCATCAAAGCTCGAGAATCTTCTTGATGATGAATCGATTCGGTCATTTCTTCGCTTCCTAAGCCTGCCATCTCATTGGTAATGAGAGCAAGCCTAGAGTACATTTCAGCGACTCCTTCACCTTCCTTCATCTTGAACTTGTCAAGTGACCTTGAAGAACATCTAGCTTTGATTCCTTCACGGACTCGGTACCTTCGTGCATTTCGACCAAAGTATCCCAAATCTCTTTTGCATTCTCAAGGCGGCTGATCTTGTTGAACTCCTCGGGACACAAAGCATTGAAGAGAATGTCACAAGCTTGAGCATTGTTACGTAACATCCGCAACTCATCATGATGGTAACCGCGATCCGGAACTTTTCCTTCCTCGAAGAACTCACCTTGCAAGCCAACACAAATAATGCCCCATCGGCGGGGTTATGTCCAAGAATATGCATTTTCATTTGTGCTTCCAACTAGCAAAATTTGAACCATCAAAGTAAGGACCTCTCTGAAATTACCCTCACTAGGCGCCATACTCTCCTAGGTTGTGAAACCAAGCTTATGGAGTCAATGCAATGAAACCAATCCAATGGAGACCAAAGCTCGATACCACTTGTAGGATCGGAAGTATGTCTAGAGGGGGTGATTAGACTACTTGACAACTTAAAAGTTTAGCCTTTTGATTAGAGTAGGTTTTAGCAAGTTCACAATGATGACTAAGTCAAGTATCACCCTACACATGCAATTCTAGAGTTATGGCAGCGGAAAGTAAATTGCACATATAGTAAATAAGAGGTGGAGAAGAGCAAACACAATTTGGAACACGGAGATTTTTCTCGTGGTTCCGATAGGTGGTGCTATCGTCAATCCACGTTGATGGAGACTTCAACCCACGGAGATAGTTGGCTGCGAGAGTCCACGGAGGCTCCACCCACGAAGGGTCCACGAAGAAGCAACCTTGTCTATGCCATCATGGCCTCGTCCACGGAGGACTAGCCTTACTCGGGGTAGATCTTCACGAAGTAGGCGATCTCCTTGCCCTTACAAACTTCTTGGTTCAACTCCACATCTTGTGGAGGCTCCCAAGCGACACCTAACCAATCTAGGAGGCACCACCCTCCAAAAGGTAATAGATGGTGTTGGTGATGATGAACTCCTTGCTCTTGTGCTTCAAATGATAATCTCCCCAACACTCAACTCTCCTCACTGATTTGGCTGTGGTGGAAGAAAGGATTGAGTGGAAAGCAACTTGGGAAGGCTAGAAATCAAGTTTCATATGGTGGGAGTGGAGCAACTTGATCTCAACACAAGGGTAGGTAGTTTTCTTCTCAGAAATGTAAGGTAGGAGTGGTAGTTCTTTCTGATGGCTCTCTCCACGAATGAAGAGGAGGTGGAGGGGTATTTATAGCCTCCACACAAAATCCAACCGTTACACACATTTGACCAATCTCGGTCAGACCGAAGTTGACAACTCGGTGAGACCGAAAGTTCAAATCTTGTGAACGTTGGGATTTTCGGTGGGACCGAAAATACAATCTCGGTTAGTCGATTCTTCCAAAGTCTAGGGTTTGCCAATCTCGGTGGGACCGACTTTCTCATCTCGGTGACACCGATTTGAGTCTGAAGGTTCTGAAGCTTGCAACACCAATTCGGTATGACCGAGTTTGGAATCGGAAAATCCGAAATTCTTAGGGTTTGGGTATATGGTGAGGTGGTTCATCTCGGTGTGGTGAGTTTGGAATCGGTGGGACCGAGATTACTTATGGGTTTATGTTGGAGTGAAAGATTGCTGATAGTTTGAGAGATAAATCACTAAGCACTTTGAGCAACGGATCATCATCATAACCTCATCCCCTTTTAATAGTATTGGCTTTCCTATGGACTCAATGTGATCTTGGATCACTAAACCAAAAATGGAGTCTTGAGCTTTTGCCAATGTTTTCCTTAGCATTTTGAGGGTCCACATCATCAGTCATTGCCATACCCATATCCTTGAACTTTCGAAATATTCTCAAGAAATGATTAGTTCAATGATATATATGTTGTTATTAATTACCAAAACCACCCGGGATTAGTTGCACTTTCAGATTCCCATACATAAGATCAACATGTTAATGCATCTCAATGATTCACGGATCATATACAAATATGTAGCTCCAAAAGCAAAGATCTATAAAAAAATCTATTCTTCCTCCTAACATGGATGCTTCTCTTGGCCAACATTCGATCTTGTTGAGCGACAAATTTGTTTGTGAAGTCTACAATTCCTCTTACAAGCGTAAGTGGTTTTACCAACAGCTGGAACCATGAGAATGAACCACACATGATGGAGGAACATCCACTGCAATATGATTTGGTCTTCTCTTTATCACACCTCGAGACTATTTTCGGAATACAAACTTTAACTTAGGCAAAATGATGCCCATTGTATAATCAGACCAAAGCAATGAAGCACCTATTGTTGGCCAATAAATAGTACAGTACTACTTTTCTGCAGTCCATGAAGTGACTATCAATCTTTACGTGTCTATTTTCAAATGGCCTTTGCATGCGATGACTATACTATTCTCTCGTCTTGATTCAACCAAAATTGCGGACACTTTGTTTGTTTGCCAAATAACAGCAGGCGAGACATCTCATCTGCACAAATATCGAACAGCTAGTAAACATATACCACACCATGTATTTTGGTTTAATCATGTCTCTTCCGCTTAGCATCTGTCATGTTCTGCACTGGACAATCTGATACAATTTTGTTATGCCCTGGACAATTTCATACTGAATTGATTTGCTGGTTCAGAGCAGAAATATAGTGCCTATTCTTCATCAGACCAAGGATATCCATGTTAGCGATGATGGAAGAGGTGAAATCAATACAACGAGATTGAGCATCCAATCATTGAATCCTGTCCTGCACCTCCAATGTAGGTCCACCCTGCCAATAAATCCACATGCAAACCACTAGTATTACTATCTAATGACAGTACAAAAAGAGTAGCAAGCCATGTACCTTCGTAATGAATAGCTCATAGTGCCACCAATTGGATATAAAGGTTTGGAAAAACATGCTCTAATGTTCAACCCAGTTGGACTTTTGTGCGATTCCACTAAAATTGAGCATCCTGTTTGCATAGATATTGAAAGTGTGATTACTATAAAAGTGGCACTAGTTGAAGAATAGACTCACAAATATAAGCATTCCAATTTCTTAATGGGAAAAGGTAGCACGACTATTTCTAACAACCTGTTTGAAGGAATAAATAAAGCAACAACAGCTAATGTCAGGAAGGCATACATAGTTTTTTCTGAAAAACTGAGCCATTCCTGACCTTTCCTATTCTTTTAAGCAAATTTTGTGCTGTCCTACTAAAATAAAATGCCATCACCGCCTTGATAATTCAGTGACACTGTACAAAAGGAAATGACTTAACATTACATCATGATGTCAGGTATGTAGTCGACATGCATTAGAGACAAACATCTGAGACCTCCTCGATAACATAATGAACATTAATTTTAACAAAGGTGTTGTCGATTGTCAAAACCGGCGGATCTCGGAGTAGGGGTCGATGCATGCGTCTTAGGCTGATGGTAGCAGGAAGCAAAGGGACACAATGTTTACCCAGGTTTGGGCTCTCTTGATGGCGGTAAAACCTTACTTCTGCTTGATTAATATTGACGATATGAGTAGTACAAGAGTAGATCTACCACGAGATCATAGAGGCTAAATCCTAAGAGCTAGCCTATGATGATTATGATTGTACTTGTGATCGGCCTTATAAGGACCAACCTCTCCGATTTATATAGACGCGGAGAGGGCTAGGAATTTACATGGAGTCGGTTACAAGGAAGGAAATACAATATCCGGATCGTAAGCTTGTCTTCCGCAAAGGAGAGTCCCATCCGGACACGGGCGGAGTCTTGAGTCTTGTATCTTCAAGCTCCAATAGTCAGGACCGAAGTATATAGTCGGCTGTCGGATATCCCTAATCGAGGACTCCCTCGGTAGCCCTGAACCGGGCTTCAATGGCGATGAGTCCGTAGCTTGATCTTGTCTTGACATTGCAAAGGCGGGTTCCATCTCGAATACTCAAAGTACTGTTATGATGAATAGTGTCCGACATCCCATCGATGTGGTACTCCTCGGCTTGATGCCTCAATAATGACCATCTCCGCGTGTCGGCGAATCACGAGGCGAAACATTTTGCATTGCCACCCCCAATCCCGGGCTAACCGTGCATTTGAAGAGGCGAGGATTCTCAGATCAAACCTCACTCTCCCCCTCGAGCAAGCATCCAATAGGCGCTCGGAAAAACCATTCCAACATGGCGGTCATCGCAGCTCTTCTGCTCTCTCTCCTTGTTCCAAGCCGGGGGACTGGGAAGAGTGCTCAGTTCCTCATAGCCGTTTGATAGAGTTACAAACCCAAGGGTTTCTACCACCGGCGTTCATGGTCTCCGTCCGAGGCAGAATAGCCACCTATAATGGCGGGGAGCGGCGGAGGATCTCTAATCCATCTCGAGGAGGCGAATATGCCTCATCCGCATACGCTAAGGCGTCGGGTTTCCCATCCATCCTTTCCTTGGCGGGCTCACAGGTTATGCGGCCTCTAGTTGCACAACTTTACCCCTGCCTCCGTACTACATATAGAAGGGTACGTTGCCCTTTGTGAGCTATTTCTAGGCTGCGAGGCTCACTTTGGGTTATGGAAGAAGCTATTCTGCCTTGTCCCCCGAAACCAGGGAGAATCCCTATGTCAAGTGGGCGGGGCAGTATGGCGCATTCAGAGACCGGATACCTATCGGCACTCCCAAGAGGCACCGGAGAACTGACCTTGAGTGGTTTTACATTGATGGCGTTCCCCTTCCGGATCGGTCGGACAGGTCTCCCAAGTTGATAATGCCCACGAGAGCACGTCTAAACTGGCGCCCAGGGGCCCCAAGAGGAGGACACGAGGAAATACATTTCTGATGAGCAGGATAAAGTTCTTGACCAAATCGGATGATGATAGTCGAGGTTATGGCAATATGCATAATCGCGAAGTGCAACCGCTTCAATCGGGGAAGCCCATGTGGCACTTCAGCGGGAAGATGATGTCACCTTTGTGGCCGTGAGGTCGGACTCCGCCCTTTGCTCTGGCAGGATATTGTCGATTGATACAAAGGGGAAGAGGAAGAATTCCTTCACATCAAACCGCGGGATGGATTCTCCATGCACAACCCCCCAAACTGGGTAAGTCGTCATTACTTTCCCGCTTCACTTATTGTGGCGTTCTTCGCTAAGATTATCTGCCTCAATATTTCCGAGCAGGAACTGAGGAGGGCCGTAGAAGGAATCTCCAGAACATCCCCGCAGCCAGAGGACCCCGGAAGGGCCCTAGATCCAGGACTTGAAGAAGATCCGGATATTACCATGGAGCTTGTCAATGGGATATTTTATCAAGTGAGCTGCGATGGTGCCTCAGTGGCTATTATTCCCGACTATCCCGGGCTACTACCTACGTCGGGTGTAAGCCAGGCCGAAAAAACCCTATCCTCTGAAGAGGACTACTTTTAGATGTCATGCCTTACCCTTGAAGTGTCGTGTTTTTGCGAGACAGCGGTGGAGGCGTGAGGCTGAGCCCCTAGGGACTCATCGGCCCGCAGGCGTCCGGATCGGCGGGATCAAGAGGAAGGCGGTGAGGTCGACACGCCGCTTCTGAGGTAAGGCAAAAACCTGTCCTATGATTATGGTATTTTGAAGGATAACATCACCCTTCGTGTCCTAGCAGGAAGAAAGTAGCGGACTATATCAGGGATCACGCAAATCGTGCCTCCACCAGCCGGATACGAGCCGGCCGAGAGGCGGGCGTGGGGTCGATGCCGCATAGTTCTCCAACAGAGGACGCGGATATGCTTTCTGCCACGAATTCCCAAGTAGAGAGCGCCATGAATCACCGGCGCCGACGGGCCGTACTTCGCAACAACGTCTTTTATGAAGAGGCATTTAATGCTTTCAATTCGGGAGACGCATACATCTGAGCTGCTCAAGGCGGGCTTGCCCAAATGACGGACCAGTATACCAAAGATATACGGGTAAGAAAATTTGATAAGCATGTATAGTAGTAGCCCCTGAGACTTAAAACGGTTGGAACAACTGTTTTAAGGATCAATTTATGCATAGGTCCTTGTAGATAAGAATGAGCAATTGTCTTGGGAGCTGGAGGTGCAAGGCCGGTGAGGCCCACAGTTGCCAAGTTAGAGGGATCCCAGAAGGCCTCATCTGGTAACATTTGTCTCAATTGTACGAAGATGCACCAGTTAGTAAGTGGCTGGTATGATAAGTCTAACAGAAAATTCTGCAGACAATTTCAGGGTGAATCCAGAAGGCGTAAGAGATGACGAGTCGCATCTCAAAAGACAGCTAAAGGCTGGCGAGCGCGTTCTTACGCAGGTTAGGCAGGAGAAGAACAATCTTCAAGATGCCAATGTCCGGCTGGACATGGAATTGAAAGGCATCCGTGCTCAGCTGGCGGACTCCATAAAGGAGAATAGAAGGCTTCGACGCGGCATTTATGGTAAGTGCCTGGACGAACTGTAGTACAGCTCGGCGAGGAAGCATATTGAAAGAATTTTACTTGTAAGGATGTTAGCGGGCATACGAGGAGAAATGCCCTCGTCTGCAGGCGATTCTTGTCGAGACCTCTCACAATTGCGAGGAGCTCGGCGGTGATGCAGGCGTTGCTCGAGGTCTTGTGGCCATCAAGCTTCTGCCGAATGGCATGGGGAGCTTGTGGATATGCTTCAAGGAACGCAGCGGTGTTTCCGATTGTGGAAGATTTCAGCCTGCCGACAAGGTGCAAGAAGCTGGGCTATGGTGAAGGCAGCTACACCAAGCTGGACCCGAACCATATGGCGAAATCGGACGGCGGGGCGGATGGGCAAGAAATTCCGTGAGTCGGTGTCGACCAGGTAGCGTTAGCCATAAAGTATTCTCAATAGGATTGTAAGCTAGATAGCATGTTGGATGGTATAGAGGAGGAATATAGTCAGCCCAAGTATTTGTGTAATTCAATGGACATAAGTAGTCCCTAGCGGATTAAAATCATTTGTCATGGCGGACCTTTTAAGCCCGACCACGGATCCTATAGTCCGGGGTGTGTCCGAATACCCACTCAGTTATGCAGTACCGGTGTATGCGTGGACACCAGGCGTAGGGGTCATAAGTGCTTGAACAGACAAGTACCCAACTAGTTATGTTATATTACATGGGTAGTAAGAAACATCTTCCAGGGAGAATAGTTCCGTTAAGGGTTCCTTTCCCTAGGTAACCATGCGACGATTCACATGTCCGGTCTGCGAACAAGGGCGCATGATACAAAACTTCTGGGGATTTACATTGTAATAAACGAATACATATTTTGTTCACCGACCGAATATTCTCTTAAGGATGCTAACTTTCGGCTTCACCCAGTCCAAGGTACACATCCGGCTGAACTGACAGTAACAATCGTAGAGGTGCTCCCCTTATGCCCTAGCCGAATTACGGGAACGTAGGGCATAAACACAAGAGCCAGGCAACGCGGCTTGGCCACATCTTAAGTCATATCGATGCATATAATGGTGAAGAAAAGGCACATATGGAAAAAGAAACACATATGTGATGGGCAAAAAGCCATTAGAGTAATTGTTTTTAGCTTCCGTATAGGAAGCCCCCAGGTATTACTTACACACATAGTGCGGCCGGAAGGATCCGGGACTCCGTACTGTATTAAATACTTTGTGTGAAGAGGAAAAAAGGTTGAGAAAGGAAAGGGGAGGGGTCATAATTAAAAAGGAGAGGTTTAAGGAGATGAACACTGAGTTCGGCACTAGGCGTAGAATCTCCGGAGTCTGGCCACGTTCGATGGGTTCGGCTCGAGTCTATTATCGGATGCATTACGTGAGCGGTACGCTCCTCCAGTGAGAACTTTGTCAATGACGAAGGGACCTTCCCACTTGGGTTTGAGCTTGTCCTTCTTCTTCTCCGGTAGGCATAGAACGAGCACGCCAATATTATAACTTTTGGCCCGCACTTCTCTGCTTTGGTATCGTCGAGCCTGCTGCCGACAGAATGCAGAACGGGCTTTTGCAACATCGCGCTCCTCCTCCAGGGCATCCAAGTTATCCTGCCGATCTAACTCGGCTTCCTTCTCTTCGTACATGCGTACGCGTGGCGAGTCATGTATTATGTCGCAGGGTATTACTGCTTCCGCGTCGTACACCATAAAAAATGGTGTATATCCAGTGGTGCGATTCGGTGTGGTCCGCAGCCCCCAGAGTACGGAGTTGAGCTCTTCGACCCAGTGCGTATCCGACTCTGTCAAGGATCGCACTAGTCTGGGTTTGATGCCACTCATGATGAGACCGTTTGCCCGTTCGACCTGCCATTTGTTTGGGGATGGTATACAGAAGCGTAATCAAGCTTAATGCCCATTTTGCCGCACCAAGTTTTCACTTCATCGGCTGTGAAATTTGAGCCATTATCAGTGATGATGCTGTGGGGGACACCATATCGGTGTACGACCCCGGATATGAAGTCTATTACTTGTCCGGATTCGGCCGTTTTGACTGGTTTGGCTTCTATCCATTTGGTGAACTTGTCCACCATGACCAATAAGTATTTTTTCTTATGGCTTCCCCCTTTAAGAGGACCGGCCATATCCAGCCCCCAGACCGCGAAGGGCCAAGTTATGGGGATTGTTTGGAGAGCGGTAGGGGGCATATGACTCTGATTGGCTAAGAGCTGGCAACCGACGCAGTGTTGGACAAGGTCCTGTGCATCTGCTTGGGGCTTCGGCCAATAGAAGCCTATACGGAAGGCCTTGCTGACTAATGCTTGAGCCGCGGCGTGGTGTCCGCCTAGTCCGGCATGGATTTCAGCCAAGAGCTGCCGCCCTTCCTCTTTGGAGATGCACCATTGGAGCACTCCGGTCGCACTTTTCTTATAGAGTTCCCCTTCATGGACTTTGTAAGCTTTAGAACGCCGGACGATGCAGCGTGCTTCATTTTGTTCTTCGGGGAGCTCCTGCCTATTTAGGTAGGCCAGAAAGGCTCGATCCATGGGGCGATTACAGCCATGATTTCGTGGGCGAAGATGTTATTTGGTGGTAGAGCCTCCGATTATGTCGATAGTTGGAATGCAGGGGTGTATTCGGATCCATGCTAGTATTGCGGACTCCTTCCCATACCACGGATGGCTTGAATAGCCTTTCGGGAATATGTTAGGTGGGGCGGTCGCGCTTAGCACCGATCGGGTGGCGATATCCATTTGCTTGATTGTTTTCTCGAGCCACATGATGGAATTCGAGCCCCTCGAACCGAGCTAACATTTTGAGGACGGCATTATGGTAGGCCGCCATTTTCGGATCCTTGGCATCAAAGTCTCCATTTATTTGTGATATTGCGAGGTTTGAATCCCCGCGGACTTCTAGGTGTTGAATGCCCATAGAGACTGCCATCCAAAGACCGTGCAACAGAGCCTCATATTCGGCTGCATTGTTGGAGTCTGTGTATAATATTTGGAGGACATACTGGACCGTATCTCCGGTGGGAGACGTCAGGACTACACCTGCTCCCAATCTGGCCAGCATTTTAGAGCTGTCGAAGTGCATGATCTAGTTCGAGTACGCGCCGTACTCTTTAGAGAGTTCTGCTTCTGTCCATTCAGCGACAAAGTCAGCTAGTATCCTTTTGGTATATTGAGGTTGTGTTCGGCCAATCTGCGTGGGATGCCCGGCATGTCCGATGGGTGCCAGGTGAAAATGTCCCAATTCTCGGGTAAGAAGTTTCGCAGTGCGGTGTCCATTGCGGGGCTCAACCGTGTCTCGATGGAAGCCGTCTTCACGGGGTCTGTTGGATGGACTTGGAATTTGACTATCTCGTCTGCGGGTTTAAATGAGGTGGACTTGGGTCGCTTGTCGAGTATCACATCGTCCTTGTCCATGGTGGCCCTTGATCTTTGTTAATTCTTGGCTGCTAGGGCTTGAGATAATGCTTCGGGGCTAGTGCTGCGGTTTTATTTTTCGATCACGAGTCGGCGTCGGATCAACTGGCTAGAGTGATGATTCCATTGGGTCGGGCATTGTAAGCTTCATGTACCCATAATGGGGTATAACTTGGAAGCTTGTAAACTTCGTCCCGCCCTAGAAGAGCGTGGTATCCCTTCTTTGAAAGGAGCCACTTGGAATGTGATTTCTTGGACCTATAATTCTCCGGGGTGCGAATACCACATCGAGTGTGATTTTTCCCTTTGCGCTTCCGACTCGGGATAATCCTCCTAAAGGTTGTGCCGCTTTGTTCAATGTGGCCTTTATCAACTTCCATCTTATTGAGTGTTTCGTCATAGATCAAGTTTAATCCGCTTCTGGCGTCCATGAGTACTTTAGTGAGTCGAAAGCGGTCCACGATCGGGCTAAGGACTAGAGCGGCTGGTGCCCGAATGGTTTGGAATCGAGGTTCGTCAATGGCATTGTGGTTATAGCGATGTCGTTCCATAGATTTTTTGCCACATGGCAGATTTCAGCGAACTTCGATGAGCTTCGCTTGTGCCTATTGTTTGGCGAAA
Source organism: Aegilops speltoides (assembly GCA_021437245.1). Taxonomy (NCBI): domain Eukaryota; kingdom Viridiplantae; phylum Streptophyta; class Magnoliopsida; order Poales; family Poaceae; genus Aegilops; species Aegilops speltoides. The sequence goes on from JAHHZJ010003203.1 coordinate 40,590, forward strand.
GTCTCGAAATTATTAGTGTCGTATTGTGTTCTTTAGCAGGATGTTGTTACGCTTTATGGCTTACAAGGAGATCCTCGCCACTTTTTGCTACCTGCCGGAGTATCCAACATGCCCTAAGGCTATGGGTTGGTGTTGTGTTCGGCGTACCATGGAGTTTACATGGCCCATTGAGCCATTCTCCCAATGAGGTTCCCCGCCCTGGGGTGGGTTTTGGCTTCTTGGGGATTGGATCGGCCGACTTACAAGAGTTTGCCCGTTTAGTTCGGACAAAGGTTTTGGTGAGAGCCAGACTATCACAAAATTCTGTTTGGGTTTTCCAGGCGCTTCCCAACGCACAGTACTTCTGTACTATGGTTGCCAAGTCAGCAAAGTGTACTATGACATGGCGACTTATAGCATTAAGGATTCCTTTGTTCGTGCATTTTTTGTAGAAAAGTGAGACTATGTCCTCCTCGCGACAGTCCTTGACCTTTTTTAGCGTAGGTTGGAATATGGCCCAGTAGTGGTGTACTGTCTCCTAGGGCTCTTATCTTGTACGGGAGAGACGGTTTAAGTCCGGGTTAGTAGGATTAGCTGAATCCGGATTCTGATCCGATCTAGCGCCCAGGGGCATGGGAGCTTCCGACTTTGACAGCTTGGGACCCGGGGTGCTGCCCAATTTCTCCGGCCCAATGCCTGATTCTAAGTCCGGGACCCAGGTCATGTCTTCCCTTGAGCGGGTTTCTGGCTCTGGGAGCTCGGTGATCCGGACATAATTCATCCTCAAAATAGAGGGGTAATCCGTGTGTGGTTCCTCCACTACCACTATCTCATGGGTGGCCGGCGGGGATTTAATGTCCCTTTGGTCGGGTTTAAGCCCAATCCGGCCATAGTCCGTTCACGGCGCCTATAAGCGGCGATCACGATCAAGAGCTCATTAAGGAGGACAGCTCTATCGGATCCATACATTGGCGAGTTCGAATTATTGCGAAGGTTATAGTGATGACCGAGAGGCCATCGTCGGTGCAACTGCCGATGGGGCAGCCATGATAAACCACCAAGTCGGAGAGTTTGGCCTACAGCCAGCGCTCCTCTAGAGGTAATGTTGTCCTTTACAGCGAGGCGAGCCATCGAGCCTTGCAGCGACAACGTGAAGAACTCTCAATGAAAGCACCAATGTCGATTGTCAAAAGCTGGCGGATCTCGATGCGGGGTCGATGTGTGTCTTAGGCTGATGGTAGCGGAAGCAAGGGACACAATGTTTACCTAGGTTGGGCCCTCTCGATGGAGGTAAAACCCTACTTCTGGCTTGATTAATATTTACGATATGAGTAGTACAAGAGTAGATCTACCACGAGATCATAGAGGCTAAACCCTAAGAGCTAGCCTATGATGATTACGATCGTAATTGTGACCGGCCTTCTAAGGACCAACCTCTCCGGTTTATATAGACACGGAGAGGGCTAGGAGACTACAGTCGGTTACAAGGAAGGAAATAAAATATCGGATTGCCAAGCTTGTCTTCCATGCAAAGGAGAGTCCCATACGGACACGGGACGGAGTCTTGAGTCTTGTATCTTCATGCTCCAATAGTCCGGACGAAGTATATAGTCCGGCTGTCCGGATACCCCCTAATCCAGGACTCCCTGAGGTGTGACTAGCTTTACCAGGATAATTTGAGTGAACTCTACACCCTCTGTTCCTTAATATAAGACGTTTTCGTGGTTCAATTTAAATTACCCAACCATTTAGTATTTAGAAAAACAGGTAGTAGTTTTCTTGAGCACATATCTGGGAAAGCTTGCCACACTTTATTTATGTCGATACACTAATGCAACACCATTCGAATACTACAAATATACACTAAACCAGTGGCTAGTGCAACAGTAGAGTAGTTAGTTTATTACAGGGTACAGTACAATGGTTTTATAGAACAAATTTCAATAAACTCTAGCATTGGAAGGTTTCTATAAGAATTGTCAATACAAAATGTAAAGGTAACAAGTTTCAGCATTGGTATACTAGCTGTGCATGAGCATTAAACCAAATTCAAAATTCTAAAGCTAACTAGCATTATTAACTAATGACAGATGAAAAAAAATTGCAAACCATGTACCTCCAAGGTAAATATCATTTCGAACTCGGGGGGACCTTAAAAATTGGTATCCCAATCTAGATAATCGATCAAACATAAAAACTTGATCGAACGAATCAAGGAACAACGGAGGAGGAGGTGCCCTCTTGACCTTTCCTCTTGTCTTCATAATTATGCATGCGGTTTAACCAAAATAAAATGACATCAGCGCCTTGGCATTTTGGTGACCTTGTACAAAAAAATTAACTTATCTCATGAAAGTGAGGTATGTAATCTATAAGCATTAATGATTGCAAAAATCTGAAGGTAGTAACAAGTTTCATCGTTGGTATCTTGGCTGTGCAACAACATTAGAATGCCTTAGCTGAAAACTCTTTAATACATCCACAATCAGCAGGTAACCTGAAATAATCGGTGACATTAAATGGCATTGCTTAAATTTATCGGTGGCATTAGGTGAGGCGGCATTAGTTAAATGTGGCATCACTTTAGCGATAGCATTGCTTGACTTATTGCTGGCGTTATACTAATAGCAAAAAGTGGCAATAAGAGCATGGGAGGCCCATTAGGAAAGTGGGCGCACCAGTCGATGTACCTCCACGGACTCGAGTGGTGGGGAGGTATGGTTGCCCGAGCAACAAATATCCGGCAGCATATGTGGATTCGTCCCATTTTGTTCTCTTTAGCCACCTTTTCCTATGTGAGGGACAACAAACCGATCGATCTGGTCATTCTCTATTGCGTTGTCATGCCTTTCTACCCTTCTTCAACCAAGAGACCACGAGACTTGTTTCTTAGCTACTGATTTTCCCTTTTCAACCTAGATCTGGGTTCGATGCCTACTCTCTTGGGCGATGCAGTCTCCTTCCTTTCCTTATTCAACGGACATGGATTAGTGCTGCATGAAGTAGAGTTTCCTTTAATAGTGCAAATTATGGTTTTTCGCCTCGTGGCGTGAGAAGCGAGAGGGTAGCAAATCGGGAAGATGGTGGAGTGGAAAAAGACCCACATGCAAGCGGCGTGGCAGATGGGGCAATAGAACAAGGTATGTTTGAAAAGAGGTAGCATACACGAGGGTCGGTGGGGAAAGTGGCCGCTCGTGGTTGTCGTCCTCCACACACACTATGGCAGCGAGCTTGGGGATGGAGAGCCATCCAGCGGTATAAGGTCGAAGGGCGGCCTTGTCGTCGATCGTGACCTCGCTTCGCCCGGCAACAGAATGTGTCAACGCTGCATGTCCTTTTCTTCCCGGCGGATCTCGACCATCGGTGAGGAGGAGAGAGGCCGTTGAGGAGTCTGGACTAGGGGTGTCGGGATGGCGGACTATCAATATCCGCCGGACTCCAAGACTACGAAGATACAAGATTGAAGACTCGGCTCGTGTCAGGATGGTACTTTCCTTGGCGTGGAAGGCAAGCTTGCAGTCTGGATATGTAGATCTCCTACCATTGTAACCGACTACTGTGTAACCCTAGCCTCCTCCGGTGTCTATATAAACGGAGGGCTTTAGTCCGTGGGACAACATACATCTCAACAATCATACCATAGGCTAGCTTCTAGGGTTTAGCCTCCTTGATCTCGTGGTAGATCTACTCTTGTACTACCCATATCATCAATATTAATCAAGCGGGGCGTGGGTTTTACCTCCATCGAGAGGGCGAACCTGGGTAAAAACATTGTGTCCCTCGTCTCTTGTTACCATCCGCCTAGGCCTGATTTGGGACCCCCTACCGAGATCCGCGGTTTGACACCGACATTGGTGCTTTCATTGAGAGTTCCTCGTATGCCACCGATAAGCGGATGCCTCCACCGTCTTCAAAGGCGGTGTTTTTCGCCGGAGGGCCTTGGCGCTGGCCAAACTATCCGGCTTGGTGGTTTCTCATGACCTTTGTCCGCGCCCGCTTCGGCAATGACTTCTCAAGTCGTCGGAAGCAATCTTCGCGTCAGCCCTAAAGCTGCCAAGCAGTTAGATCAATAGAGCTCTCAAATGCATTACGAGCTCTTGGATCGCATCGCCGCCACAGGAGTCGCTACCAACTACAACCAGATTGGGCTTAAAACCGATCGAGATAGATTAACTCTCCTAGGCTACCCACCGTCGCGGTGGTAGAGAAGCATCTGGCAACTCTTTGCGGTGTTGAAGACAATTCATGTCAGATTCCCGAACCCTCCATGCGGATTCCGCGGAGGGGCGGACTTCGTCGAGCATTGAACTTAAAATCATGCATCGCCCGGACTCGCTGGATTGCGTCCGACAAACCAAACTTCGAATTCAGAAACTCCTTGGCCTTTGAGCCTCAAGATGGGCGGGGATCGGATTTTATTCCACCCACCGCCCGGACATATGCGATCTATCTCTATCTGGCAAGAGCCTCTTGAGGCAGTACATCCCTCTTGGGCGATTCCTCCTGGTTATGGGCGGGATAAAGGACTGCCGAGAGAAAGCATAATATCAATTTTCTGCAATAGCTGCGGACAAGGGAATACTAAACGCCATTGATCGTCGCAAAATTACGTGCTTCACCGATCTGGCATCCATTGTACGAAAGTACTGTGCGATGGAGAGTTTCCGGAAAACCGAAAACCAATTTTGGGATAATCCGGCCCCAAACCCAGTCCGCAATAAGAGGGTGCCTTACACTAAGGCCCCATATGCAAAAACGAAAAAACAAAAACCCAATAAGGAAGCGGAACCGTACTGGAGGGATGGCTCAATGGACCTGTAAGCTTCATATCTGAGAGGAGCCGTCCCAACACATAGCCTTGAGCATGTTGGATATTACGGCAGGTGGCCAAAAGTGGCGAAGAGCTTCTAGCTCGGAAAACCACTCCAACAATACCCCGCAGTGTCAGCAGTCTTGAGACTTCGCATCAAATAATATGCAACGAACAATCTGCGAACTTCGCGAAGTCTACCAAGTGGCAACAACAAATCCATGGGCGACACAGCTATTACTTTCAGCATGACAGCGAGCCCACATTCCGAACAACGAGCCCGGCCGCCTTGGTACATAGTCCCATAGTGGGCGACTTTCGGTGACAAAAGTCCTCATGGATGGCGGCGGCGGACTAAACCTCATTCTGAGAAACTACGTGAAAAATGGAAATTGATTGGAGCCGTATTGGCGAACCAGCACAACCTTTCAAGGAATAATCCCTAGCTGGGAAGCGCTGCCGGAAAAATCACACTTTCGATGTGGTGTTGGCTCTCCGGACAATTCTGATCCAAAGAAGTCACGTTCGGTGGCCCCGTTCAGCGATGGGTATCACGCCATATTAGGGCGAGAGGCATTCACAATCTTTCAAGCAATACCACATTACGGGTACATGAAGCTCAAAATGCAGGCCCGGCGGAATAATCACTCTCACTAGTGATCCGGACATAGCACTCGCGCCGAAAACAAGACAGACACTAGCCCTCGAGGCACTATCAAAGCCTTAGCGGCGGAGGAACTCACCGCGCTGCGCTCTCGGTGAACAGGGGCGATGTGATACTTGATAAAAGATCCAAGTCCACCTCCTTCAAACCAGCGAGCGAGATAATAAAATTCCAGGTCCATCCAGCGGACCCAACAAAGGCGGCCTCCATCGAGGCGCAGTTGAACCGAAGTTGGCGCCACTCTGCATGAATTCCTTGGGAAAATTGGGATATCTTACTTTGGCATCCCGGACATGCCGGAATCCCTCGCGAGGTTGGCGAACACAGCCTAAACATCCTAAAAGATTTAAGCCGATCAAACAGGCTCTTGATGATTTTCGAGCCCAAAAGGCAGGCAATGGGAGAAGAGCTAGCCAAACTATTGGAAGCGGATTCATTAGAGATATCAAACATCCGGACTGGCTAGCAAATTTGGTGATGGTACCAAGAAGGATAGATCTGGCGCCTCTGTATCGATTTTAAAGACCTCAAAAAGCTTGCCCAAGGATCCCTTCCCTCTCCCCGCATCGATCAAATTATCGATGCCACAGCGAAACACGATTCGTTGTGCTTCACGGGCGCATACTCGGCTATCATCAAATCAAGATGGCGGAAGCGAACCAAGCATAGCGGCATTTATCACTCCATATGGACCATTACTGCTTCAACACGATGCCCGCCGGACTTAAGCGCCCGGCGCAACATATCGGCGCATGATTCAAACATGTCAGCCACCGGATCGGCAAAGCGATCGAGGCATACGTGGGCGACGTGGTCGTCAAAACAAAACTCGTCGAAACTTTAGTAGGCGATTTGAGGCTCACATTCGACAACCTCGGAGCATATGACATCAAGCTGAATCCGGAAAAATGCGTTTTCGCGTACCAGCGGAAAGTTCTTTGGGCTTCATTGTATCCGGTAGAGGAATTGAAGCAAATCCGGCCAAAATCCGAGCTCATCACGGTTGGATATTCCAAAGACCTTAAACAAATACAAAATTAACGGGATCGTGGCAGCCTTAAGCGCTTTATCTCCGTCTAGGGAAAAGGCGCTGCCCTCTATCGCCTCCTCGGTATGCACGAACACCAGTGGGCGGATCTGCCTTCTTGCGGACTCGAAGAAATAAAGGCCATATTGGCAACAAATCCGGTCTTAGCTCGCCCACTCTGGGCGAACCAATGTTGTTATACATCGAACAACACATCAAGTTATGGCGCTGTCCTCGTCGTCGAGCAGTGATAGAAGGCATAAATTCCCTCTTCAAAAACAGTGTATTATGTATCCTTTGTGTTAACCCCACAAATCCGTTACCCGCACTATCGAGAAGATAGCATATCACGGTGTTCATGGCATCTCAGCTCGGCACTACTTTCAAGAGTGCTCGATAACGATGGCCTCTGAAGTACCACTCAATGACATTATAAATAACATGCGCCTTAGCAGGCAGGATAGCAAAATGGGCCATTGAGCTCTTACCATTCGACATCACTTACAAACCTCGGCGAGCTATAAAGTCACAAGTTTTGGCTGACTTACGTGCGAATGGACAGCCGAACTCCCTAAAATGCGGCGCATACTCAATTGGACTATGCATTTCGGCGGCTCTAAAATGTTGGCGGACTGGGGGCTGGCGTTATCTTGGCGTCCCCTGGAGATAAAGTCGATATGTACTTCAAATAATGTACGGACTCAATAATGCAGCGAATCTGAGGCCTGTTACATGGTCCCGGATGGCGGTCTCCATGGGCATTCAACGCCTAGAGGTGCGTGAGGACTCAAACCTTGCAATATCCCAAATAAGCGGAGACTTGGCGCCAAGGATCCGAAAATGGTAGCATATCATAGCGCTGTCCTAAAATGTCATTTCGGTTTGAAGGACTCGAATTCCATCACATAGCAGAGATAATAACCAAGCGGCCGGCGTCACAGCGCGCATCGGTGCGAAGCGTGATGCTGTCCCTCAAATATCTTCTGGAGCGGCTCTTCAAGCCATCCGTACTATGGGAAGAGGGCCGGTAGCAACAAACCGGAAAACCGCACCAACGGTGATTGGCGAGATGACATAACACCCTCCCGCGTTATAATGGCGTAATGTCGCGGCGTGGGCAGAACCTTTCAAGCCTCCTTACTTGGCGGGAACTTCACGAAGACCAAAAGCGAGGCCCATTGCATAGTCCGTGATCGAGGCCTACAAGGTCCATGAGGAGAACTTTATAAGAAAAGTACCACGGAGTCCTTCAAGGTGTATCTCCGAAGAAGAAGGCGAAACCTCTGGCTGAAATTCATGCGGACTAGGCGGACACCACAGCAGCCGGGCCCTTGTAGGAAAGGCATTCGTCTGAGGTTTTATTGGCCGGCGGCCCGGCGAGCCTTACGGGACTTGGTCGATGATGCATTGGTTGTCGACTCATTGCTAATCGAGCCATATGCCACCCGCCCTCAAAACCATACCCCATTACACGGCGTTCGCGATGCAGGGGCTTGACATGGTTGGACCCCTTAAAGGGAACCCACAAGAAAAAGTACCTATTGGTCATGGTGGATAAGTTCACCAAATGGATAGAGGCCAAACAGGTCAAAGCAGCGAGTCGGACCAGTGATAGACTTTATATCGAGGGTGGTACACGTTCTGAGTCCACACAGCATCATCACCGACAACGGCACGAATTTCACGGCCGATGAGGTTAAGTCATGGTGCAAAAATATGGGCATCAAGCTCGACTATCGTCGATCTATCACCCTCAAACCAGCGGTCAAGTGGAAAAGCAAATGGTCTAATAATGGCGGCATTAAACCCGGACTAGTGAGGTCACTCACTAAATCCGATGCACAATGGGTCGAGAGCTCGACTCCGTACTCTGGGGGGCTGCGGACAACGCCTAACCGTACTACGGACTCACACCATTTTTTATGGTATACGGCGCGAGGCGGTCTTGCCTGTGACATTATTCATGACTCACCTCGAGTGCGCATGTATGAGAAAGAGAGGCGAGCTAGATCGGCGGGATAGCTTGGACACATTGGAGGAAGAGCGTGGCGTCGTGAAGGCTCGTTCCGCATTCTATCGACAGCAGGTCGAAGATATCAAAGCGAGAAATGCGGGCCAAGACCTACTGCGTTGGTGAACTAGTTCTCGCTGCGGACAAGAAAAGGACAAGCTCAAGCCCGGATGGTAGGGCCCCTTCATTGTCGATCAAGTCTTGACGGAACATACCGTCTCTGAAATCGTCGGATAACCGACTCGAGCGAACCCATGGAGCGCAGCCGCCTCCGGCGATTCTATGCCTAGCGCCCGGACTAAGAGTTCGTCCCTTCCCCGTCAAACTTTTATACTTCGCTGTCTTTTTTTCTCTTTTATCCTTTTCTTAAAAGCCCCTCGGGCCTATTTTTGCATTCCTTGCATACGCATGATGTGCCATCCGCACTCATTATTCTGGGGCTTCTTTTCTGAAGCTCAATTATCTGGTTTCATACCCAACACATGTGTCAAGCTTCCACATGTACCTTTTACTCGCCATTATATGCATCGATATGACTTAAGTTTTGGCCAAGCTGGGTTGCTGGCTCTGTGCTTACCCCTCGTTCCCGATTGTTCGGCTAGGAGGTAAAGGAGCACCTCTGCGATTATTCTTGCGGGTCGGCGGATGTGTACCTCAGGTGGGTGAAGCAGCTAAGCGTTCTTAAGGGAATATTGATTCGGTGACTTAAAGATGACTTTTACCTATTTATCTATTTGCCCCGGATGTTTCTTTGCTTTCTTTGCAGTCGGACATACACTTTAGGGCATGCCTCCCAGAAAAGAACCCTTAGGAACTATTCTCCACGGAAGATGTTTCTTACTAACCATGTAATATAACATAACTAGTTGGGCACTTATGCGATAAAGCACTCATGACCCTCCTTTGGTCTCCATGCATACCACGGTTGTTTCTTAACCAAAAGGTATTCGGACACTCAGGACTCTAGGGTCCCGAGTTGAAGCGAAAAGGTCGGCAAAGACAAGCGATCTACAATCCGGCTAGAAGGCATTTCACATGTCACTTTCTGAGGATAACATACATTGTCAAATTTATTGATTGTATTCCTCCTCAATCCCGTCTAACAGGCTGTCTAGTTCTGATCCGTTGGGAAAATTTAGCAGCCAACTCTACTTGGCTGTACACTAAACTCACGAGGATCTCCTTCCCATCGGGCCCCACGGTCCAACCGGCCATGTGGTTGGGGTCCGCCTTCTTATACCAGCGTCTTCACCATGGCCCAAGCCTCCACAGCACCTTGGCGGCAAGCGAAATTTTCCACAAGCAGGCGCTGCCGCACTCCTGCAGCTTCTCCATAAGCTCCCGAGGCCCTCGGGTAGGGTGAGAGCTGGCCATAAAGCCTGAGCAGCGCGCTCATTGCTGCCGAACTTCGTTCGATAGGCAACAGATCGGGAAGTGGATCACCCATTGATATGGGCATCTCCTCTGCGGGGCGACCGTGAGTATACCTACAAGACATATCATGTCAAAATACTTCCTCGCCGAACTCTTCTTTTCAAAGAGTTCGCTCAAGCACTACTATATATGCGCGGCAAGCCGCTGATTCTCCTTAGCAGGCCGGACAGCTCGGCACATGCGCCTTTCAGCTCTTCTCCGAGCTTGGCGTTGGCATCTTGGAGCTTGTTCCTTTCTGCTGAACCCTATTCAGCACACTCTCGCCGACCTTTAGTGGCGCGAGCAATCTTACTGTCCGGATCTTGTCGGCGGTACTATAGTGTCATTATTAGACTCGCGCACCGCCACACAGCGCTTATATTTATTAATAAAAATATGTTACCAGGAGAGGGTCTTTCCGTCTCCTCCTGCGGCGACAAATCTTGACCTCAAGTTGGGCCTTGCAATCTTGCAGCTCCCGAGACAGCTGGGCGTTCTTCTCGTTAAGTGCCTGTAATTTCCAATGATCCTTAAATCAGTTAGCATAACTACTTTAAGTCTTGGGGGCTACTGGTATATACAACCATTAAAATTTCCTTACCCATATGTCTTTCACATACTGCTCCGTGGCTCTGGTAAAACCATTTTGAGCAGCACGGAGATGCGCGTCCCCCTCGTTAAAGGCATCCAATGCCTCAGGGGAAAAACTCGCATCCTGAAACACTGTCCGGCGGCGCCTATGGTTCATTGCGCTCTCCACCTCAGACTTGGTGGCGGACAATCTGTCGGTATCCTCCGTTGGAGAAGGATCCGGCTCGCGTCTTGCGCTTGCCTCCCCCTCGGTCCGGGCGCTGGAGCTGGCGGTGTTGGTCGGATCGGCAACTCCTGCGCTCGCACTCCGTGGCGCTTTTCTCTACAAAGATCATGAGCTCTCGGCGTTTCCTCGGGCGTTGCTCTGAAAATTGAATCTGAGCTATACCTTCTTGGCGGCGTTTCTGTCCCTGCGCTCCTTTTCCGCTTGCTGGTCGGGACTCGCCTCTGTTGGTCGGCCGCCGGGCTCGACTCTGCTAGTAAAGCGCTTCTGCAAAATACCATCTTTTGGTCGAGAGATGGGCGGGAAGAGATACGGTGTCGGACTTGATCGCGGTCACAGGAAGCGGACTTAGTCGGGGTAGTCTGCCATAATGTCGACGAGCATTGTCTATCTTTGGTGGTGATACACCCGTCGATCAGCTCCACCTCGATGTCGGGTCCTCTTTGGAGGCGGACCGAGATCCTTCCGGATCCTCGGGTTGCGGGCGGGACTCACCATGTCCTCCACGGTCCGGCGTAGATCCTGCGCCGAAGACATAATATAAGAATCTTAAACTTCGAAAGCTTGGGTTGAGTCCTTCAAGGTATTCACTTACCCATCCTCTGGAGTTGATCATGGAAAACCCGTTCAAAGGGTTCGTCCGAAGGAAATCCTCCTTCTCCCCCTTATACAGGCCAGACAGGATCTTTGCGGATCCTCGGCGAACCGACCCTTCTTGGCTGTCTTGAAGTAGCATCGTCTTCCCCATTGAAATCCCACATAGGGTGGCCTCTATACTGCAGTGGTTGTACCCCTCGCTTGATTCATGTCGCCATGACTCCGATCATGGTCAAGCCGAAATGAGCCATTAATCTTATCCGGCCTATCAAGTAATGGACGCTCTTGTCTTCCTCCAATCGGGGCTCATGGCAGCGAAGCGGCGTTTCTTCAAGGGGCGATACTAAACTCGGAGGCCAATCGGACTGGATCTGCAGGCGGGCGTCTCAATATAAAACCCTCGAGGGCCGGTCTTTGGACACCTTCTTGGGAGTGCGGGTAGGTATCCGGTCCGGCGATCGCCATATTTGGCGCTGCCCACTTGATATATGGACCCCTGGTGAGAAGCAGGATCTGAGGCAAAATAGCCTCTTCCACAATGCAAAATGGGGCTCGATGCCCGGGAACAGCTCATAAAAGCTCGTGTAGCGATATGCGGGAGAGGCGGGCGTGGGTGATGGAGCTGGAGTCCGTAGAACTTCAAGAGCAGTGGAGGAGCAGATGTATTGGAAATCCAGTCCCCTTATCGGATAGGGGACAAAGCACACTAGCTCCTCCTTATTGGGGCTTGGGTGTCCTCCTTTGCCTCCCACCTTGATAAGTAACCAGTCCGGCCGATTTGGATCCATGAAGCCGGAGGAGAAACCCCTCCATTTGGAGCTTCACTAGCTCATTGTGCGAAATAGAGCACCTCCTCAATTCCCGGCGGTGGGCTGGGGCGGCGTGAAGAAGAGCGCGTTGACGATCCATGATGGAATGGATTTCTAGGTCGGGCGCTTCGATGGAGTATCTGTGGGAGGAAAAGCGGTGCGGTTTGGATCTGGATTCTTGCCTCTTTTATAGGCGGACGACTACGCACAATTAGGGGTGAAATGCAAAAGACACCTGGCTTTTTCGCATTAGATGCGACGTGGAAGCCGGTCATTATTTGGCGTGAAGCCGAGAACCACGATATTCAAGATGAAGCGGACACTATTTGGCGGTACATGGAATTTGAAGGAGAACCGCCTTACAGCGCGAAGACTATATACGCTGGACTTATCGTCATTGAAGCCTGGTTAGAGAGCTCTTGAGGAGTCTGGACTAGGGGTGTCGGATGGCGGACTATCAATATCCGCCGGACTCCAAGACTACGAAGATACAAGATTGATGACTCGGCTCGTGTCGGATGGTACTTTCCTTGGCGTGGAAGGCAAGCTTGGTATCTGGATATGTAGATCTCCTACCATTGTAACCGACTCTGTGTAACCCTAGCCTCCTCCGGTGTCTATATAAACCGGAGGGCTTTAATCCGTGGGACAACATACATCTCAACAACCATACCATAGGCTAGCTTCTAGGGTTTAGCCTCCTTGATCTCGTGGTAGATCTACTCTTGTACTACCCATATCATCAATATTAATCAAGCGGGGCGTGAGGGTTTTACCTCCATCGAGAGGGCCGAACACAGGTAAAAACATTGTGTCCCTCGTCTCTTGTTGCCATCCGCCTAGGCCGCAGTTCGGACCCCCTACCGAGATCCGCGGTTTGACACCGGCGAGCCGTCTTTTAGATCTGGAGAGAGGGTGGTAGTGTGAGAAGCAAGTGGGCAGCCCTTAGCAAGAAAGCGCTGAAGCTCCAGCCTATATATCTTTTTATACTACTAGTACTAGAGGTGGAGTAGTGGTAGAGTAGTTTATATTTTCTCTGCATCTGATACCGAGTTAGTCGTGCTTCAAAACTGAGCAGCCGCCATAAAAAAAATAAAGTCGATAACTAATGCGGCAAACTTTAAAAAAAAAACTAATGTGGCACCTCGGGCCAGCAGCGGAGATCACATTTTGCGAGAATTACACACCATGTTTACGTTGACATGTGGTCCCCTTCAACATATCGGTGAGGCAGCGGAGTATTTCGAGCGGACGTGTAGGCAGGCGCCTCTTCGTGAACCGTGGCAAGCGGCAACCGTCCACCGACTCCTCGCCTTTCCCTCTTGATTTGGAACTCTTGCCTCGCGCTCTTCCTCTCCTCCTCCATTTTCCTTCAGCCCTTCACCCTTTCTTCGCCATTGTTTGATCGTCTTCTCCATGGAGGAACAGGCAGCGACCCGTTATTCTTGCCCGATCCCGAAAGATGGCGTGGTGGAGAACTCATTGATGGTGCGGACGTCATCACCTCGGCTAGCATGGCAGGTTCGTTCAAGCCCATTCTCGACTCAACTAATAACATCATTACAAGGAACCCAAGAGTCAAGGAGGCGGTTTGATCTCCCTATCTTCTTTGCGTGACCACGATGGTGGCGCCCGGCATGCGGAGGCCTCGCCAATGCAAGTTGATGCCGCTTGATAATGATCATTATGATGTTAAGATGCCATCGCTTGAGGGCAAGGCTTGGGCGGCGCAAATGGAGATTGGGTTGTTTACATTGGGTCCAACTGCGAGTGGGAACTTGTGAATGTGTACACTCGTGACGGGTTCCACTTCGAAAATCTCAGCAACTGCCCGGATGTTGAGCACACGGTATTATGCGCACATTGAAATACGATCATGGTGACTGTCTTCTACGGAAGATAGCAATTTGTCGAGTTCCCAACCGCTCTTGGAATTACAACAACTATGAAGTTGTTGCTATGTTTGACAAGCTTGTTGCCGTCCTTTGTGGTTTGACTCGATGGATATTGCTCAAAAATCAGTTTCTATACACGGATGTGTACTATGATGCAATTCAACGAGGGCCTTGTGTTTGCTGCCACTGCTCATAGCACTGTATTTGCATGGGATCCTCGTAGTTTCGGTATGTTTGTCTTCCACTGTAATTATAATTGTTTCATCCACATGCATGCGGGTTAGCAAGTTTCCCTTTACTAATTAACCTTCTTCTTGTGTTTCCAAGGTCCTGTGAACATTCCACCACCTATACTTGAAAAATTTTATAACCAAGGGGAGATAGCGATGGTGATGATCACGAGCATGAGGACGAGCAGCGCCCATATACTCTGTGGCGCCTGGCAACTAATTTCGATGGATCACCTCTTCTTGTGTGTATACAACCCACTGTGTTGGGGAACGTTGCAGAAAATAAAAAATTTCTACGCTTCACCAAGATCAATCTATGGAGTCATCTAGCAGCGAGAGGCGTGCATCTACATACCCTTGTAGATCGCGTCGGAAGCGTTCAAGAAGCGGGGTTGAGAGTCATACTCGTCGTCATCAAATCACTGGAGATCCTAGCGCGAGCAGGCGGCACCTCGCGTTCAACAAGCGGACGGTTGGGAAGGCGTCTGCTCCTTCTTGATCCAGCAAGGGGAAGGAGAGGTTGATGAAGATCCAGCTGACGCAGCGGCGTGGTGGTGGATGCAGCAGCGATCACGGCAGGGCCGCGCCAAGCTTACGTGAGAGGAAGAGGTGGTGCGTGGGGAGGAGGCACGAGAGACTTGGGTGCGGCTGCCTCCTCCCTCCTCTTTATATAGGCCCCACAGGGGAGGCGCCCGGCCCCTAGGAGATGGTATCTCCAAGGCGGCGGCAAGGGTGGCTTGCCCCCCAAGCCAAGGGGGGCGCCACCACCCCTAGGGTTTCCTTCCCTAGGCGCAGGGGAAGGCCCTAGGGGGGCGCACCAGCCCACCAGGGGCTGGTTCCCCTCCCCACTTCAGCCCATGGGGCCCTCCGGGATAGGTGGCCCCACCCGGTGGACCCCCGGGACACTTCAGGTAGTCCCGGTACAATCCCGGTGACCCCTGAAACTTTCCCGATGGCCGAAACTTGACTTCCTATATATGAATCTTCACCTCCGGACCATTCCGGAACTCCTCGTGACATCCGAGATCTCATCCGGGACTCTGAACAACTTTCGGATTACTGCATACTAATATCTCTTGAACCCTAGCGTCACCGAACCTTAAGTGTGTAGACCCTACGGGTTCGGAGACATCTGAACATGATGAGATGCCTCTCGGTCAATAACCACCAGCGGGATCTTGATACCCATGTTGGCTCCCACATGCTCCTTGATGATCTCATCGGATGAACCACAATGTCGAGATTCAATCAATCCGTATACAATTCCCTTTGTCAATCGATGCGTTACTTGCGAGACTTCGATCGTCGGTATCCCAATACCTCGTTCAATCTCGTTACCGGCAAGTCACTTTACTCATCCGTAATGCATGATCCCATGACCAGATACTTGGTCACATTGAGCTCATTATGATGATGCATTACCGAGTGGGCCGAAGATACCTCTCCGTCATGCGGAGTGATAAATCCAGTCTCGATTCGTGCCAACCGCGAGACACTTTCGGAGATACCCGTAGTGCACCTTTATAGTCACCTAGTTACGTTGTGACATTTGGCACACCCAAAGCACTCCTATGGTATCTGGGAGTTGCACAATCTCATGGTCTAAGGAAATGATACTTGACATCTGGAAAAGCTCTAGTGAAACGAACTACACGTTATTTGTGCTATGCTTAGGATTGGGTCTTGTCCATCACATCATTCTCCTAATGATGTGATCCCGTTATCAATAACATCCAATGTCCATAGTCAGGAAACCATGACTATCTGTTGATCAACGAGCTAGTCAACTAGAGGCTCACTAGGGACTTGTTGTGGTCTATGTATTCACACATGTATTACGATTTCCGGATAATACAATTATAGCATGAACAATAGACAATTATCATGAACAAAGAAATATAATAATAACCATTTTATTATTGCCTCTAGGGCATATTTCCAACAGTCTCCCACTTGCACCAGAGTCAATAATCTAGTTATATTGTGATGTATCGAACACCCATTGCGTTCTGGTGTTGATCATGTTTTGCTAAAGGAAGAGGTTTAGTCAACGGATCTGATATATTCAGGTCGTATGTACTTACAAATATCTATATCTCCATCTTGAACAATTTCACGGATGGAGTTGAGCGGCAACTTGATGTGCTGGTCTTCTTGTGAAACACTGGGCTCCTTGGCAAGTGCAATAGCTCGGTGTTGTCCGAGCAGTGTGATCGGTCGGCGCATTGGGTATGACTCCTAGGTCGGTGATGAACTCCTTCATCCATATAGCTTCATCTGCGCTGCCTCCGAGGCTGCCATGTACTCCGCTTCACATGTAGATCCCGCCATGGCGCTTTGCTTGCAAGCTGCACCAGCTTCTTGCCCCACCATTTAAAATATACTGCGTATCCGGTTTGTGACTTAGAGTCATCGGATGCGTGTCGAAGCTA
Organism: Aegilops speltoides; assembly: GCA_021437245.1. Lineage (NCBI taxonomy): Eukaryota > Viridiplantae > Streptophyta > Magnoliopsida > Poales > Poaceae > Aegilops > Aegilops speltoides. The sequence continues at coordinate 57,271 of JAHHZJ010003203.1, forward strand.
GCATCGGCGTAACCCTTCTGACGAGCTCTTTGTCACCTCCATATCGAGAAACATTTCCTTAGTCCTTTCGGTACTTTAGGATGTTCTTGACCGCTGTCGGTGTTCCATGCGGGATTACTTTGGTACCTTCCTACCAAACTTCGCAAGGTTTATATCAGGTGCAGTACAGGTCATGGCATACATGATAGACCCTATGGCTGAGGCATAGGGGCGACACTCATCTTTTCTCTATCTTACGCGTGGTGGGGCATTGAGCGAGCTCAATTTCACACCTTGCAACACAGGCAAGAACCCTTCTTGGACTGATCCATATTGAACTTCTTCAATATCTTATCAAGGTATGTGCTTTGTGAAAGACCTATGAGGCGTCTCGATCTATCTCTATAGATCTTGATGCCTAATATGTAACAACTTCTCCAAGGTCCTTCATTGAAAATACTTATTCAAGTAGGCCTTAATGCTGTCCAAAAGTTCTATATCATTTCCCATCAAAAGTATATCATCCGGATATAATATGAGAAATGCTCTGAGCTCCCACTCACTTTCTTATGTATGAGGCTTCTCCATAAGTCTGCATAAACTAAACACTTTGATCATTTCATTAAAGAGAATGTTCCAACTCCGAGATGCTTGCACCAACCCATAGATGGGTATTTGGAGCTTGCATACCTTGTTAGCATTCTTAGGGTCGACAAAACCTTCGGCTGCATCATATCAGTTCTTCCTTAAGGTGACCGTTAAGGAATGCCGTTTTGGCGTCCATTGCCATATCTCATAATCATAGTATGCGGCAATTGCTAACATGATTCGGACGGACTTCAGCTTCGCTACGGGAGAGAATGTCTCATCGTAGTCAATCCCTTGAACCTGTCGATAACCCTTAGCGACAAGTCGAGCTTTATATATGGTAACATTACCATCCGCGTCCGTCTTCTTCTTAAAGATCCATTTGTTTTCTATTGCTCTCCAATCATCGGGCAAGTCTGTCAAAGTCCATACTTTATTTTCATACATGGATCCTATCTCAGATTGCATGGCTTCAAGCCATTTGTTGGAATCTGGGCCCGCCATAGCTTCTTCATAGTTCGAAGGGTTCACCGTTGTCTAAGAACATGATTTCCAGGACAGGGTTGCCACACCACTCTTGTGTGGAACGTGTCCTCGTGGACCTACGAAGTTCAGTAGTAACTTGATCTGAAGTACCTTGATCATCATCATTAGTTTCCTCTCTAGTTGGTGCAGGCACCATAGGAGCATCTTCCTGAGCTACGCTACTTATCGGTTCAAGAGGTAGTACTTCATCAAGTTCCACTTTCCTCCCACTTACTTCTCTTGAGAAAAACTCTTTCTCCAGAAAAGACCCGTTCTTGGCAACAAAGATCTTGCCCTCGGATCTTAAGTAGAAGGTATACCCAATGGTTTCCTTAGGGTATCCTATGAAGACGCATTTTTCTGACTTGGGTTCGAGCTTTTCAGGTTGAAGTTTCTTGACATAAGCATCGCATCCCCAAACTTTTAGAAACGACGGCTTAGGTTTCTTCCCAAACCATAATTCATACGAGTGTGTCGTCTCAGCGGTTTAGGCGGTGCCCTATTTAAAGTGAATGTAGCTGTCTCTAGAGCGTATCCCAAAAATGATAGCGGTAAATCGGTAAGTGACATCATAGGTCGCACCATGTCCAATAGAGTGCAATTACGATGTTCGGACACACTGTTACGCTGAGGTGTTCCAGGCGGCGTGAGTTGCGAAACGATTCCACATTTCCTTAAGTGCGTACCAAATTCGTGACTTAAATATTCTTCCCCACGATCTGATCTTAAGAACTTTATCTTTCGGTCACGTTGATTCTCTACCTCATTCTGAAATTCCTTGAACTTTTCAAAGGTCTCAGACTTGTGTTTCATCAAGTAGACATACCCATATCTACTCAAGTCATTAGTGAGAGTGAGAACATAACGATAGCCTCCATGATCCTCAACGCTCATTGGACCGCTTTTACATCGGTATGTATGATTTCCAATAAGTTGGTTGCTCGCTCCATTGTTCGGAGAATGGAGTCTTGGTCATTTTGCCCATGAGGCATGGTTAGCATGTGTCAAGCGATTCATAATCAAGAGACTCTAAAGTCCATCAGCATGGAGCTTCTTCATGTGCTTGACACCAATGTGACCAAGGCGGCGATGCCACAAGTATGTGGGACTATCGTTATCAACCTTACATCTTTTGGTATTCACACTATGAATATGTGTAACATCACGTTAAAGATTCATTAAGAATAGACCATTGACCAGGCGGGGCATGACCATAAAACATATCTCTCATATAAATAGAACAACCATTATTCTCGGTTTAAATGAGTAGCCATCTCGCATTAAGCGAGATCCGGATACAATGTTCATGCTCAAAGCTGGCACTAAATAACAATTATTGAGGTTTAAATCTAATCCCATAGGTAAATGTAGAGGTAGCGTGCGATGGCGATCACATCGACCTTGGAATCATTCCGGCGCCGTCACCTCGTCCTTCGCCGGTCTCCGCTTATTCCGCAGCTCTGCTTTGAGTTACAAATATGAGCAACCACACGGTATCAAATACCGGGAGCTACTACGAGCCTTGGTAAGGTACACATCAATTACATGTATATCACATATACCTTTTGTTTTGCGGCCTTCTTGTCCGCTAAGTACTTGGGCAGTTCGCTTCGATGACCACTTCCTTGCAATAAAAGCACTTAGTCTCAGGCTTGGGTCCATTGTTTGACTTCTTCCGACAAGCTGGCTTCTGGTAGCGGCAACTCCTTGCCGTCCTTCTTGAAGTTCTTCGCCCTTGCCTTTCTTGAACTTAGTGGTTTTATTCACCATCAACACTTGATGTTCCTTTTGATCTCTACCTCTGCTGATTTCAGCATTGAATATACCTCGGGAATGGTCTTTTCCATCCCCGCATATTGAAGTTCATCACAAAGCTCTTGTAGCTTCGGTGGAAGCGGCCGAAGGATTACATCAATGACCGTGTCATCAGGAGATTAACTCCCGGCTGAGTCAGCGGTTGTGCAACGGACATTTTGAGTATGTGCTCCTTGTGAGAACTATTTTCCTCCATCTTACAGCTGAAGAACTTGTCGGAGACTTCATATCTCTCGACCAGGCATGAGCTTGGAAAACCATTTTCAGCTCTTGAACATCTCATATGCTCCGTGTTGCTCAAAAGCGCTTTTGGAGCCCGGTTCTAAGCTGTAAAGCATCTTGCCTTGAATGAGGAGTAATCATCAGCCGCAGAGACTGCCAAGCGTTCATAACGTCTTGGTTCTGCAGGATAGGTGCTTCACCTAGCGGTGCTTCTAGGACATAATCTTTCTTTGCAGCTATGAGGATGATCCTCGGGTTCGGACCAGTCCGTATAGTTGTTGCCATCATCTTTCAGCTTGGTTTTCTCTAGGAGCAGCGTTGAAGTTGAGGTGGAAATGGCGTTGGCCATTTGATCTACAAGACATTTTGCAAAGGTTTTAGACTAAGTTCATGATAATTAAGTTCATCTAATCAAATTATTCAATGAACTCCCACTTGAACAGACATCCCTCTAGTCATCTAAGTGAAACATGATCCGAGTCAACTAGGCGTGTCCGATCATCACGTGAGACGGACTAGTCATCATCGGTGAACATCTTCATGTTGATCGTATCTTCTATACGACTCATGCTCGACCTTTCGGTCCTCCGTGTTCCGAGGCCATGTCTGTACATGCTAGGCTTGTCAAGTCAACCTAAGTGTATTGTGTGTGTAAATCTGGCTTACACCCGTTGTATTCGAATGTTAGGATCTATCACACCCGATCATCACATGGTGCTTTGAAACAACGAACCTTCGCAATGGTGCATAGTTAGGGGGAACACTTTCTTGAAATTATTACGAGGGATCATCTTATTTAATCTATCGTCGTTCTAAGCAAATAAGATGCAAAACATGATAAACATCACATGCAATCAAATAGTGACATGATATGGCCAATATCATATTGCTCCTTTGACCTCCATTGTCAGGACCCCGACTCAATGCCACATCGATCTAGCATGTAACACCTCATATCACTTTGCGGCCTCACATACGGTATTCCCACAATTGTCGCTTTACCTTTGCCGGGGCGGTTTTGCGCCTTTTGGCTGCGTATATGATAGCGTCGCTAGCATCCATATGATAAGGAGCCGGGCTGACATGGCTAGTCGTATACCCAAAGTGGCACAAACTTATAGGGACATGCATCCATGACCAAGCATCGAGCATGTCGGTCATCCGAGTGAATCGAGGCTGTAGCTGGGCTAGCGAGGACTCCGGTGAACGGGCTATAAGCGGGCTAACGAGGACTCGGTATTCATCGCGTGACATTTCCCCGAAGGACGAACACGAGGAGCGAAGAAGGACACATGCCAGCCAGCCTAAGTGTTCCGGAGCAGTAGCAAGCTACCATGGCTCAGTGGAAGCACTAGGAGACATTTCCCGGTAAGAAAGGCTACTAAGGATAAACAACTAGATAGTCAGATTCCACACATACCAAGCATTTCAAACATACACACAATATGCTCGATATGTGTAAATACAACATGGCATCACAACATAACTCTATGACTCAAGTATGTATTCATTAGGCTCAGAGGCGAGATATTACAAGCAGGGGTCTCATGACCCAACATTGAGCATACAAGCCAAAGCACAAGCGGAAGCTTAACATGTCCGAGTGCAGACATCTACAAATGAAATAGGCTGAGAAGCCTGACTATCTACCAGATCCTGCCGAGGGCACAAGATCGTAGCTGAGGTAACAAGCTAAACATCGAAGTCCACGCGGAACTACTAACAGGACCGAAGTCTTTCTACAAAAACATAAAATAGGGAAACGTGAGTACAAATGTACCCAACAAGACTTACATCAGAACTAACTACATATGCATCATTATCAACAAAGGGGGTGGTGGAGTTTAACAGCAGCAAGCTAGCTTTGACCCGGTGGCTATCCTAAACTACGACTGCAAGTAACTCTTTTGAGGTGGCGCACACGAGTCCACATATTGACCATATCAATACACCAATATGGATCCGCTCCCGTTTCCCTACGAGAAGGCCATCCATAGCACTCACGCTTATCTTGCGAGTTTTAGAGTATCCACTTTCACTTGTCTATGAACTGTTATAGGCAACCCAAAAGTCCTTTACCGCTGACGCGCTATTCGAATGTGGCCGGTCGAACACAAGGCCGTTTCCTCTGTTGTGCGGTACGCCAGGCCTCGTTTCCATCTCCTATTCCGTCCAAGCCCTCCCGATGAACACGACTACACATTCCGTTCTGACCCAGCTGGTTGGCTCCCACGCGTTCCATTGCCTCCCGATGAAAGCATTCTGTTGCCTCCCCATGAACACGACACATTCTATTGCCTTCCCATGAACCCGACGACGATGTTGTCTCTCCGTTCCGACCCAGCCATGTACACGATCCCTCGCCGTGCGTGTCGCGCGATGTAGGCATTCGAGTCCCGCCCGTATGTACACATACGTGGCGTATTTTCTTTTGCACCTGGCGTTATGCGTGCGTGTACACGCTACGTCGCGGCGCCTCTACTACGACTGCGTGCGGCGCCTCTACTACGACGCGTGCGGCGCCTCTACATCCACGGTATATATATGCGTACCGTTCATGACCGAATGACAACGCTACGGACGCTTGACCAGGTGGGTCCCGGTATCGAGCACTTCCTTGCGTGCGAATATGTAGATGGTGGGTCCCAGCGGTCGAGGGGGCTAATCGATTTTTATTTTTTGCGGGCGCACTTCCTTGCGTGCGAAGATGTAACTTGTGGGTTCGGCGGTCGAGGCGAATCGTTTTTTGCTGGGCACTTCCTTGCATGCGAAGATGTAGCTGGTGGGTCCCAACGGTCGGCGAATCATTTTTGCCGGGCGCGCTTCTTTGCGTCGCGATGGTGTAGCTGGTGGGTCGGTAGTCAGAAGCGTTTTTTCGCAAAATCTGATGGCCCGTCGGTGGGTCCCATCTGTCGGTGGAGGAATCATTATTTTCAGCGTAATAAGAGGCACTTCCTTGCTGCGGCCGTGGACCATTTGTCGGCCTCTCCGCGTCTGATCCATGTCGATGGAAATCGTTCCTTGATCACGTTGACCACGCGCGCCAAGAGCACCGAGGCGATGGGCGGCGGCAAAGGCCTAGGAAGGGATAGCGAAGTCGGGAGAGCAGCGGCGGTGGAAGCCAGCGTGGAGAGAATACGAGGTTCACTCGTTCGGCTACTGTGAGGCTGCCGTCACCGTAGGGCTGGCCAGCGATGGGAATAGTAGAGGCGGTGAGGCCTCGGCGCAACACATCCGGACCACGGGAGGCGGGAGCATCGGCACGATCGGCGCTGCTTTGGGCGTGGAGCAAGAAGACGAGAGGTTGAATAAGCACTCGGCCGTTGGATGGACATCGTCACGGTCACTTGAGCTAGAATCGTTTATATTGACTAAGTTGACAAAGCCCTCCGTCCCGTCAACTTAGTAGGCCCTAAGTAAGCCTCCACCAAGGTGGGTCCCAGCTAGCGAGGGGTTTCATTTTTGTGCGTAATAAAGAGGCACTTCGGTGGGTCGAGCTGATTGCGGGGAATGTTTTTTCGAAATCGGTGGCCCATCGGGTGGGTCAATGATCGAGGCAAAGCGTTTTTTCGCGAAATCTGGTGGCCCGTCCGGTGGTTCCCTGCTGTTAGGTGGAGGAATAATTATTTTCAGCGTAAAAGGAGGCACTTCCTTGCGGCTACCGTGGACCAGTATCGACCTCTCCACGTCTGATATTCTTCGATGGAATTGATCGTTGACCACATTGACCACGCGGCGCCGAGAGCACCTGACGGTGGACAGCGGCGAGGCCTAGGAAAAGGATGACACGGGCCGTGGAAGGCGGAGTGGATTCCCGCAGGGAGAGGAGTATCTTGAGTTCCTTTGGTTGACGCGGGGGTATTCATTTTTTGTGCGTAATAAGGAGGCACTTCCTTGCGTGCGAAGATATAGCTAGTGGGTCCGACACATCGTGGTGATAGCGTTTTTTTCGCGAAATACAGGCCCTTTTGGTGGGTCCCAGATGTCAGGTGGAGGAATCATTATTTTGCCTATAATAAGGAGGCATTTCCTTGCGTGCGGCCGTGGACCCAGCTGTCAGCCTCTCCACGTACAGTCCACTTCAGATGCATGTCGGTCGTTGACCACGTTGTGACACCCCAAAATTTTGACCTTGTTTCATTAATTAAAATTTTGCCAGGAAACTAAAACTTTGATTTTCTGGGCTCCCTTTTTGATTTTTGAACCTTTTTCTCCCTTGCTATTATGGAGTTTTCCCCAAAGAGAAAACTTTTCAAATATGTTATTGGACTTGTTTAACCTCTCAAGAAAAACTTTTCTTTTATTAGTAGAACTAATTACATAATTAATTTGCTTGATCTTTATTTTCTTGAAAAATAGTTTTTCAAGGTTATATGGCCATATTTGAACTACAACCATTTGATATATTTATCTAAAAATCCAACCAAAATTTGGAGATGTCATGTGATGTTTTTGAATCACTTTTATACAAAAATATCTCTTATTCTTGAAATATTTTGAGTTCTACACCCAATTTTCTTCTACGGTCCAGAGAGAGCAACCTTGCACTACAACCCTTTTAAATAATTCTTTCTAGCCTCCACCAAAATTATGGGATGTCAGTAGAAGCATATTATTCAGCTTTATGCAAAAACCCAGCTATGTTATTTGAAAAATTTGAGTGAATCATCCTCATTTCCATTCTGGTCCAACTTGAGGTTTTGTACTACAACTATACTTTAACTTGCTCCTTTTGCTGTGATTCCTTTTCCTACTTGTAGACCACCCTACTAAACCCCTAAGTCCAGGAGAGTGGACCCATTGGATGATTCTAAGTGCTTGCAACAATGCCTTTTGCTTTCTGTACAGAATTGAAGTTTTGCAAAACTTGCACTAGCAAGTGTCTCCTTTATGCAAACTAACTTCACCACTCCCTCTTGCGTCCAAAGAGACCTTGACACGGAAGATTTGGCCCCTCAAGAATAGCCTAGGTGCCTTTGGCATTTTGACAAACACCTAGAGTGCATGGGCTGAATTGGCATGATCTCAAGCCTACATCGTGAACTTGACCACATGACCAAACCAACTTGTCCTTGAGTTTCCCTCTATCTATAACCTAGTTACGTGGCTTGCGAGACTCACCGGTGACCTGTAGCATGCCACGACATTCGCCGAACACCTTGGTCGTGCTGCAGGCGCGCCAGGCGTAGCGTTTAACTGCGTCGTGCTTTCGGGCGCCAGCGTCACGCCCGGCCCTTACTCACCTCTGAGCTGCACCCCGGCCTCATCCGCTCGCAACAACGCCGTAAGCCACCACTGGCAGCCTACAGCGCCGTCGGCGAGCTTTGGCGGCACACCGATGGCCGTGTGGCGCCCCTTCCCGCGGTCGGCGCCGCCCAAACCACCCGGCTCGCCACGGCCTTAGCACAGCCAAGCTCATCCTCGACCTTGTCCGCTAGCTCTCGTCGTCGCCCACGGCATCGCGGCTTCTGAAAAAGGCGATCGCCGGCGACCTTATCCGTGGCCGCCGTCGGAACCGACCCGAGCGCCTATTTAAGGAGGCCCCGAGCACGTTCGATCACATGCAACCTCGGTACCTCCCAGCTTCCCCCATGGCAGCCAATCGACCGAGAGGCCGTTTTCCTCATCTCCGGCAACTCCGGCCGCCGCGCTGTCTCGACCGTTCCGGCGCCACGAGGCCTCTCCCTCCGTTTCTCTTCGCCAAGAACACCTCCTCCCTTCGAGAACCCAACCCCTACTCGATTTTGATGGGAACCACCTTCACCCCAAAACCACTCCGTCACCGGCTCCCTCCGCCCGCAGGCTTCGCGCCGATGAACCCCTCCATCCCGCGGCCAGTCGACCACGGGAGGACCGCCTAGGAGAGGTGGATCCATCCACTGCCTCGGATGCCCTCGAGCCTCCGCCGCGGCGATGCGCCTTCGAGTTCTTGGCGTCTGCTCGGCGGAGAAAAGAGAGGAGGAGACTGGTCGAACCTGACCCGATGGGCGAAGCGGAGCCTTGTCGATGATAGCCCCCGCCGCCATCGTGTTAAGTGAAGCGTAAAAAGCCAGAAATACGTTTCCCGCTTGGCGTATTCCCCTCTGAAGCGTTTTCTTTTTACATTTTATTTAAAACCAGATTTGATCGAACTTTGGTGGTTATATCTTTTTAAATATAACTCCAAATGAATTAATTCTTTTTCCTACCTCTCTAAAATATTGTCTAGTTTATTTTAAGATTTATTTGAAAAAATTTCAAAACAACTTTTGGTGCTGTTTTTATTTTGTGTGTTAATTCTTTATATTGCTAAAATAGGATTTTTGGAGAGAGGAGAAAGCATTCAAAGGTTTTGGAGTGCACCCTGCCTTTCCACACATTGAAGGCAAGCATTCTGAATCCCGGCATAATATTTTGGTGTGATCGTTGATACATTTTTAACACCACCGCATTTCGAAGGACTTGCCATTTCATGTGATATGATCATATGCATGAGTGCATATTAGTGATTTCCATCTTTGTTGAAATAAACACACTTGTGATGATAGTCATCCTCATGTGTCTTGCATGCATGCGGAAAGGAATCTGGAAAGCCTCGCCTTGGGTAGGTGTGAGCTTGTCGCCGGTCTCCGTCGGGGCAGGTATGTCGGTATGGCATAGTAAGATAAAATGAGTGTTGATTGTATTGGTTGAAATATAATTGCTATACATGTCATGCGAGAAACTATAAACCTCTGAGTCGACCGTAGATCGAGTCTTGTTCGAAAACCCCCACACTTGTTTCGTCTTGCCACTTGTCCACCACGGGTAGAGTGCAGTTCAATAATTTGTCAACCCCTTTCTAGCTACACACCGTCTGAGAGGGCGGGATGAGGGTACCATGGACATGGATTAAAGCAGATCATCGGTTAGGGGGCATGGGTGTTTCGGTTGTAGCGAGGGGTAGCTCCCCAGTTTTCTTGTGATATAAATTTTGTGATCCCATGCTAATCGAGGTTGTAGCCTCCCACTTAGAGTTTTGTAGCTTGGTGTGCGTGGGTGATTCGGACACGGTAAGTTAAGGCGAATGTGCAAGTTAGGTGTGTTTTCATTTAAAAAGACCGTGGCGGAATTAGTCGATGGACTAAAGGAATCCGTTACTCGTGGGTAAAGTACACCCTCTGCGAGAGATTAAAACCTATTGAATAGCCGTGTCCATGGTTAAGGATTACTGATGCAGGGCCAGGTCAAGTGTCGGTCTTAGTGTCGGTCTTGGAGGTGGCTGTTAACGAGGCTGGAACAACATGGATTGTGACTTGTGACTTATGATGTTTATGATTATTATCGTTGTCTAACCCGTGATATTATTGTTATTATCGAGTATATCGGGATGGTTCTACCTCAGGGATATTCGCTATGATTATTATTTTAAAGCCCTTTATGTGGTGTCGCTCGGGGCCTTCGGCTGTAGCATTTCTTTTAAAGCCCTTTAGGCGGTGTCGCTCGAGGCGCCCGGCTGTAGCATTTCTTTTAAAGCCCTTTATGTGGTGTCGCTAAGGCGGCCATTATGGCATTCTTGTTATTTACTTCATAAATTTTAATACTACTATGTCATTGCACATTCATAAATAACTTGCTTGCCGCATCGAGAGATTATTTATCTTTTGTGGTAGCGTCCACGAGCATAAAATATTTTTCAGCACACCATTGTTATGTTATACTGTGTTCATAATGTTTGCGAGTACATTCAAAGTACTCAGGCTTGTCACGGCTATTGTCTTGGCAGATTTTCTTGCGGAGAGGGCGGCGATGACAACCCGGAACCTAAGCAATGGAATAGCAGCCTTGCGAAGATAGGAGTTAACACAAGTCGACTGTTCTGTGGGAATTGGAGTCCCATAGACAGCGATGTTTCACAAACCGCTTCGCCATCAACCACTAAAACCATTTGTTGTACTCACGAGGCGAGAATGGTCTTGTCTGCGCATATTTTGTAATGTTGCTTGGAATTTACGTATCAAGTTGGAGGCTCATCGGTAACAATAAACACAGGGCTGATGAGCCAGCGGTCTTTCTGAAATTTATTACGGAAAACCGGTCGTGACACCACGTTTACCACGCCATGCCGAGAAACACGAGGCGGTGGGCGATGGCGAGCCTAGGAAGGAGCGACACGAAGGCGGGGAAGACTCGGCAATTGTTTCCCACGTGGAGAATCTGTTGTCACGAGGTTTCTTGGTTAAATCTGCCGTCAGCGGAGAATAACACCAGTGTGGGGCTGTGGGTGAGTAGAGGGATGGCTAGGCCAGCAATGGGAATGCAGTGGGGCGGTTAGGCTGCTTGGCAGCAGCCCAGCCAGCAGGGAGGAGGAAGCGAGGCAGTCCGTCGGCGCTTGTTTGGTAATTTGGAGCGAGGAAAAAGCGAGATTGAAGAAGCCTGACGGCCGTTGGATGGACATCAAACAGTATATAGGCCATCTGTTGAAAGCCTCAAATCTGTGGAAAACAACATACAAGCCATCTGTCATTATTTCAAATAATTTACAACCCATTTGCTAATTCTTACGGGTTTTTGGGCCCATATTCTTTTTGTTAGCATTATAGCCCATATTGTGTACGGTTAAAAATTATCTGAAATTTTGCATGCGTCGGTCTGATGCGAACTGTTTTTAATCCACGAAATTTGAGTCACATTAGGACTGATTTTAACAATAAATGTATATCAATATAAAATCCAATAAATTGTCCCGCATAAAAATCAATGCAATTTAAAATCTCGAAATGAAAAAAGATATTTGAAACTAATTTCTGGTTTGATCTGTTTTAGAAATGTACAACCCATTTCTCATTATTGATAGGCCATTTTCTCGGCCAGCCGAATGAAGCTCTCCTCGTCTTGAAAGATTTGCAGCCCAACAGGCCTGATAAAGCGACTTGACAAATCACAAAAAAACTGGGCTAGCCATTTTCAGAAAGAAAAAAAAAACTCTTGGGGTGGTCTATGGTAAACATAAAAGAAAAGGCTGTCTAGGCAGGGCGAGTGTCCCTTAGCCGAGTTGACACCCACCTTTAAGTCTCAAAAACAAATTAGATAAATGCCACTCCAATTATGGCAATTCATAAAATGCCACTTCAATTAACAAACTTTGAAAAATGCCCTTTGCAATTTTGCAAACTTTAAGCAGTCACAGTTTGCAAACTTTGAAACGCCACTCAGGACTTGAAAAATGCCACTAGAAATGGCATGAAATGCCATTTTCAAAGTTTGGAAATTGCAGTGGCATTTCTTGGATACACCAGATTTGGAGTGGCATTTTTCAAATTAACCCAAAACAAAAATAACTGGGCGAGCTGCTGGGTCCCTCGTGTCAGCCGCTCGTTGTGCAATTCTCTCGTTTATTGACTACGTTGACAATGGCATGGGACCCAGATGTTAGAAATCCACTAGGAGGAGCCATTTTTGTTATTGGCTTGAAATAAGGAGGCACTTGCTTGTGTACTGCCATGACCTTGGTGGGTCCTGCTGTCATCCTCTCCACGTACAATCATCTCCTGATTGTGTACGCGTCAACTTGGTAGGCCATCAAGTCAGCCTCTAAACCCGTGGAGGACAAATACAACCCATAAAAAATAACAGCCCATTCCATACGTTCAAATGGAAAGTTCAACATTGAGAGCAAAGTAACAGGTACGATCCATATATGAAATCTTGAACTTCCCGTTGACAACCATCATAGCCAAGTTAACTATCTACTCCACTAATACTCTAGTAGCATACAAGTACTAAGTTACTCTTAGCTAACTAGACGATGCCGGCCGCCATCTGGGGTACATGCTAAACGCCGGCACCGGCATCCTGCACCTCGCCTCGGACTTGCAAGAGGTCCGATAGGGCATGTTGCTCGCATGCATTGGCCCTTTCCATGCCGGCGTGGTCCACGAAGCTTGACTTCAAGCGAAAACCCACTTGCGAGCTGGTAGTAAAATCGGCGTCGCGAATGCGTGCGTGCCCGATAGCCTCCTGGGCTATTTGCTGGGCACTGGCCTTCACGTAGTTGGTCCAGTTGCGGGCGCTCTGCTCGCGACTCAGACCGTCGATGCGCTGCTGGTCCATGTCCTGCTGGCAGCGCAAATCAGCGATATCTTTGCTCCTCCGCCCGGTGATCGGCGCTCCAACAACTCCTGCTCCTCCGCCATGCGGTCGGCGCTCCAACAACTCCTCAATCTCCGCATTGCCATCTAAAGACAGATAGAATGCCTCCTCCCTCCGTCGCCTTCGGTGAAAAACGAACACTAGTTCAGCGGTGACCGCCTCGGCATCGCTTGCAGCGGGACGAGGCGGGGGATGGCGGGCGTGGCGGTGACATCGGGCGGTGGGGGCTTATGAGGATATGGCGAGTTGGGTCCGCAGTGCCACCGAAGGCGAAACAGTACTTATAGGCGGAAGGTATACACGGTCGCATCGAATTCAATGCATAATGGCTTAAGCGCGCCAGCTTGCCATGGAAAACTAGAGAAACTGAAAATATGACTGCCGTCCCATCCCGTCTGCGTCGCACAATGGCATGGCGGTCAAACGAGTGCACTCGAATCATCTCCCTCCTTGTCAATAATGATTCCACAGATTTAAAAAGCCCACAACAATTAAAGCGCATCTTTTTTCGCATCAGTTAGCTGCCTTAATTACGGCCGGCTGCATGCAGGCACTCAGAATCTCTCGCAGCCAGTATGCGGGCAACATCAACAAATCGCTGACCGAGACGCGCTGCCGCCATAAATCGCTGGAATTAATTATGCTTAAACTTCTGCATGCCGTTAATTATTGCCATGCCTTGGTCTTCTTTGCTTTGCTCACGGGACTAATAAACCGGACGGAGGAGTACCTTGGTTGGTGAGAGGTTTGAATTAAGCCACCAAACCGGAAAGGAGGTACTAGTATGCGTGATCCTCTATTTATTTGTGTAGGATCGAGTAGGTCATTTCTTGAATTGAGCCACAAGCGGAAAGGAGGTGAAATGCGTGCGTGATTGCTATTTATCGTGTAGAATCGATAGTGTATCTTGTCGGTTTCTTCGGAGGTAGGCATTTTTATCCGTGTAGGATCGATAGTGTAGCTTATCGGTTTCTTGAGAGTAGGCATTTTATTCAAAAACTGCCGCCGCATCTTCTTGCCATAAATAAAATTGCCCGAGGCGCATTTGTAGGCTAGCTAGTGATCGTCGGTAACTTATAAACAACGGCGAATAGAAATAAATGCTATTAATGCATCTCAATGATTCACAGATCATATACAAATATGTAGCTCGAAAAGCAAAGATCAGCCGCTTGGATCTTGCGTGCAACTAAAACTAACTAATGCGATTCCCATACATAAGATCAACATGTTAATGCATCTCAATGATTCACAGATCATATACAAATATGTAGCTCAAAAGCAAAGATCTATAAAAAACATCTATTCTTCCTCCTAACATGGATGCTTCTCTTGGTGACATTGATGCTGGTGAGCGACAAATTTGTTTGTGAAGTCAACAATTCCTCTTACAAGCGTAAGTGGTTTCACCAACATTTGGAACCATGAGAATGAACCACACATGATGGAGGAACATCCTTTGCAATATGATTTGGTCTTCTCTTTATCACACCTCGAGACTATTTTTGAATACAAACTTTAACTTAGGAAAAATGATGCCCATTGTATAATCAGGACCAAAACAATGAAGCACCTATTGTTGGCCAATAAATAGTACAATACTACTTTTCTGCAGTCCATTAAGTGACTATCAATCTTTTGTGTCTATTTTCAAATGGCACTTGCATGCGATGACTATACTATTCTCTTGTCAGATTCAACCAAAATTGCAGACACTTTGTTTGTTTGCCAATAGCAGCAGGCAGGACATCTCTACCATGCACAAATATCAAGCAACTAGTAAACATATACCACACCATGTATTTTGGTTTAAACATGTCTCTTCAAAACTTAGCATCTGTCATGTTACGCCTTGGACAATCGATACAATTATGTTTTGCCTGGACAATTTCATCTGAATTGATTTGCTGGTTGAGTAGAAATATAGTGCCTATTCTTCATCGGACCAAGGATATCCATGTTAGCGATGATGGAAGAGGTGAAATCAATACAACCGAGATTGAGCATCCAATCATTGAATCCTGTCCTGCACCTCCAATGTAGGTCCACCCTGCCAATAAATTCACATGCAAACCACTAGTATTACTATCTAATGACAGTACAAAAAGAGTAGCAAGCCATGTACCTTCGTAATGAATATCTCATAGTGCCACCAATTGGATATAAAGTTTTGGAAAAAACATGCTCCTAATGTTTAACCAGTTGGACTTTTTGTGCAGTTCCACTAAAATCGAGCATCCCTGTTTGCATAGATATTGAAAGTGTGATTACTATAAAAGTGGCACTAGTTGAAGAATAGACTCACAAATATAAGCATTCCAATTTCTTAATGGGAAAAGGTAGCACGACTATTTCTAACAACCTGTTTGAAGGAATAAATAAAGCAACAACGGCTAATGTCAGGAAGGCATACATAGTTTTTTCTGAAAAACTGAGCCATTCCTGACCTTTCCTCTTCTTTTAAGCAAATTTTGTGCTGTCCTACTAAAATAAAATGCCATCACGCCTTGACAATTCAGTGACACTGTACAAAAGGAAATGACTTAACATTACATCATGATGTCAGGTATATAGTCGACATGCATTAGAGACAAACATACAGACCTCCTCCAGTAACATAATGAACATTAATTTTAACAAAGGTGTTGTCGGTGTCAAAACCGGCGGATCTCGGGTAGGGGGTCTCGATCTGTGCGTCTTAGGCTGCTGGTAACAGGAAGCAAGGGACACAATGTTTACCCAGGTTTGGGCCCTCTCGATGGAGGTAAAACCTTACTTCACCTTGATTAATATTGATGATATGAGTAGTACAAGAGTAGATCTACCACGAGATCATAGAGGCTAAATCTAAGAGCTAGCCTATGATGATTATGATTGTACTTGTGATCGGCCTTCTAAGGACCAACATCTCGGTTTATATAGACATCGGAGAGGGCTAGGGTTTTACTGGTCGGTTACAAGGAAGGAAATACAATATACGGATCGTAAGCTTGTCTTCCACACAAAGGAGAGTCCCATCCGGACACGGGGCCGGAGTCTTAGTCTTGTATCTTCAAGCTCCAATAGTCTGACGAGTATAATAGTCCGGCTGTCGGATACCCCCTAATCTAGGACTCCTCGGTAGCCTGAACTAGGCTTCAATGACGATGAGTCCGGCGCGCAGTCTTGTCTTCGGCATTGCAAGGCGGGTTCCATCTCCGAATACTCCAAAGTACCTGTTATGATGAATAGTGTCTGACATCCCATCGATGTGGTACTCCTCGGCTTCAGTGCCTCAATAATGACCATCTCCGCGTGTCGGCGAATCACGAGGCGAAGCATTTTGCATTGCCACCCCAATCGCCGGGCTAACCGTCTATTTGAAGAGCGAGATTCTCGAGATCAAAACCTCCTCTCCCCCTCGAGCAAGCATCCAATAGAGCGCTCTGGAAAAACCATTCCAACATGGCCGGTCATCGCAGCTCTTCTGCTCGCTCTCCTCGTTCCAAGCCGGGGGACTGGGAAGAGTGTTTAGTTCCTCATAGCCGTTTGATAGAGTTACAAACCCAAGGGTTTCTACCACCGGCGTTAATGTTCTCCGTCCGGGCGGAATAGCCACCTATCTTGGCGGGAGGCGGCGAGAGGATCTCCTAATCCATCTCTAGAGGCGAATATGCCTCATCCGCATACGCTAAGAGGCGTCGTGTTTCCCATCCATCCTTTCCTTCGCGGGCTCCACAGGTTCTCGGCCTCTAGTTGCACAACTTTACCCTGCCTCCGTACTACATATAGCGAGTGCGTTGCCCTTTGTGAGCTATTTCTGGGCTGCGAGGCTCACTTGGGTTATGGAAGAAGCTCTTACGCCTTGTCCCGCAACCGGGGAGAATCCCTATGTCAAGTGGGCGGGGCAGTATGGCGCATTCGAGACGGATACCTATCCGGCACTCCCAAGAAGGCACCGGAAGGCTGGCCTTGGTGGTTTTACATTGATAGCGTTCCCCTTCGGATCCGGTCAGGACGGAGTCTCCCAAGTTCGATAACACCCGCAGAGCACGTCTAATAGTGGCGCCCAGGGGCCCAGAGAGGAAGACACCGAGGAAATACATTTCCTGATGAGCAGGATAAAATTCTTGACCAAATCCGGATGACGATAGTCGAGGTTATGGCAATATGCATAATCACTTGAAGTGCTGACGCTTCAATACCGGGGGAAGCCCATGTGGCACTTCAACGGGGAAGATGATGTCACCCGCTGTGGCCGTGAGGGTCCGGACTCCGCCACTGCTCTAGCAAGGATATTGTTCGATTTATACAAAGGGGAAGAGGAAGAATTCCTTCACATCAAACCGCGGGATGGATTCTCCATGCACAACCCCCCAAACTGGGTAAGTCATCATTACTTTCCTGCTTCACTTATTGTGGCATTCTTCGCTAAGATTATCTGCCTCAATATTTCCGAGCAGGAACCGAGGAGGGCCGTAGAAGGAATCTCCAACCCATCCCCGCAGCCAGAGGACCCCGGAAGGGCCCTAGATCCAGGACTTGAAGAAGATCCGGATATTACCATGGAGCTTGTCAACGGGATATTTTATCAAGTGAGCTGCGATGGCGCCTCAGTGGCTATTATTCCCGACTATCCCGGGCTACTACCTACGTCGCGTGTAAGCCAGGCCGAAAAAACCCTATCCTCTGAAGAGGACTCCTTTCAGATGTCATGCCTTACCATTGAAGTGTCGTGTTTTTGCAGAGACAACGGTCGGAGCATGGGGCCGAGCCCCTAGGGACTCATCGGCCACGGGCGTCCGGATCAGGCAGGATCAAGAGGAAGGCGGCAAGGGTCAACCGCCGCTAGAGGTAAGGCAAAAACCTGTCCTGTGATTATGGTATTTTGAAGTATAACAACGCCCGCCGTGTCCTAGTAGGAAGAAAGTAGCGGACTATATCAGGGATCCTGCAAATTGGGCCTCCACCAGCCGGATGCGATAAACCCGAGAAAGAAGCGGGCGTGGGGTCGATGCCGCATAGTTCTCCAACAGAGGGGCGGATATGCTTCGCCACGAATTCCCAAGTAGAAGCACCATGAATCACCCGGCGCCGATGGGCCATACTTCGCAACAACGTCTTTTATGAAGAGGCATTTAATGCTTTCAATTAAGGAGGCGCATACATCTGAGCTGCTCAAAGGCGGGCTTGCTTGACAGACGGACCAGTATACCAAAGATATCTGGTGAAAAAATTTGATAAGCATGTATAGTAGTAGCCCACGAGACTTAAGCGGTTGGAACAACTGTTTTAAGGATCAATTATACTATAGGTCCTTGTAGATAAGAATGAGCAATTGTCTCGGGAATTTTGGAGGTGCAAGGCCCAGTGAGGCCACGGTTGCCAAGTTAGAGGGATCCCAGAAGGCCTCATCTGGTAACATTTGTCTCAATTGTACGAAGATGCACCAGTTAGTAAGTGGCTGTTATGATAAGTCTAATAGAAAATTCTGCAGACAATTTCGGGGTGAATCCGGAAGGCGTAAGAGATGACGAGTCGCATCTCAAAAGACAGCTAAAAAGGCGGGCGCGTTCTTACATGCCAGGTTAGGCGGGAAAGAACAATCTTCAAGATGCCAATGTCGGTTCTGTGATGGATTCATGTACCTAGGGTAGGGTCATAGGCCGACCTAAGCGTCCTACCAAGGGCACTTTCGTAGAAGATCATCTTCGGTCGACCAAGAGAATCCACTCGACTAGGTGGAAGGACTGACCATGGAAGACTCACTCGACCATGAAGACTCACTCGACCACCCGGAAAGGTCGAAGGCACTCCATGCGCAGCGGTTTGCTATTGAATAGACTTAATGATAGTTAAAAGCGCCTTATGAGTGCATTACAGTAACCCCGGGCTTAATGTACTTTAATCCCTCCATTATGTGGGCTGGCTGGGGTCTGGCGCACTCTATATAGCCACCCCCTCCACAGGATAGAAGGGTTCAGATTCTTGTAATACTCACACTCATAATCCTTGGACCGCCTCGGGGCTCCGAGGCGTGGGGCTGTTACTTCCTCGAGAAGGGCTGAACTTCGTACATCCTTTGTCTCACAACTGCTCCATAGCTAGGACATCGCCTCTCCTTAACCTACCCCTACTTCTCTTGTCGGACTTAGAACCACGACGGTTGGCGCCCACCATGGGGCAGGTGTTTTAGCGATTTGTGGAGGAGTTGCGAGTACTTCAGTACCTTCATCATGATGACTTACGGAGTTTTTGGCGGGAGCACGAGATCCGTCTCGGTGCTCTCACTTTTTCGCCCGGCGACTCCGCATGGCTCCGAGAGGCCCCTCTTGACATCGGCGCTCCCGTCCGTGAGGCGGCGCACTTCGCGCATGTGTTGGCGTTTTTCTGCGGCAACCGTCGACTCCGTATCGGTCGACTCCCCTATCGATCGCCCCGGATCTCTCCTGGCGCAAAGCGCTCTGGTGATCGAGGCTCGGCGGTGGGTGAAGCATCACGGTGGCTCGCGGACAGCCACCGCCAGTCGCGGCTACTCGAGCCAAGCGAATCTCTCTGGCTTTGTTCGATCATCGGGTGGCTCCGTAGAACTGCATCCAGTGTGATAGCAGTGATCAGTGGCGGAGATCCTCATGGTCGGCGGCCCTCGCGATCCTCCGGCCGCCCGCGGTGGTGGGGCGCGGAGGGCGACCCGATGCAAACATGAGGAGTACCAGCCGAGACACTCGACTCTCTGCGGAAGAAGAGCTTCGTCGCAGAGAACATGGATGCACTACATACTCCTATCGCGGAGACCCACGAGGCTCGTGCCTTGGAGGAAGCACGTTTGGCCAATGTGGTGGCAGCGCTCGCTGGAGAATCTTCAGCGAGCACTCGGCGG
>JAHHZJ010003204.1:0-34234 GCA_021437245.1 Aegilops speltoides
TTACTTTCTCCAACACCTTAAAGGGACCAGCAGCACGTGGCATTAGCTTTGATTTGCGCAAATCAGAAATCTATCCTTACGCAAATGTAACCAAACAAGATCTCCGGTGCAAACACAACATGTTTCCTACCCTTATCTCCAGCAAGTTTATATTTAGCATTCATACGCTCAATGTTTTCCTTAGTTAACTCATGCATTTTAAAATCAATTCAGCACGTTCTTTAGCATCAAAATTAACCTTCTCCGAAGATGGAAGAGGCAACAAATCAATAGGTGCACGAGGTAGGAAACCATACACAACTTCAAAAGGGCACATCTTAGTAGTAGAATGCAATGAACGATTATAAGCAAAATCAATATGAGGCAAGCATTCCTCCCACATTTTCTTATTATTCTTTAGAACAGCCCTAAGCATAGTAGACAATGTTCTATTGACTACTTCAGTTTGTCCATCAGTTTGGGGGTGACAAGTAGTACTAAAAAGCAGTTTAGTCCCCAACTTAGCCCATAAACATCTCCAAAAGTGGCTAAGAAATATAGTATCACGATCTGGAACAATAGTATTTGGCACAACATGCAAGCGAATAATTTTACGAAAGAACAAATCAGCAACATTAACAGCGTCATCGCTTTTATGACATGGTATAAAGTGTGCCATTTTCGAGAATCTATCCACGACAACAAATATGCTATCCCTCCCCTTCTTTGTTCTAGGTAAACCTAAAACAAAGTCCATAGATATATCCTCCCAAGGAACACTAGGTACAGGCAAAGGCATATATAAACCATGAGGATTGAGTCGTGACTTAGCTTTTTGACACGTAGTGCAGCGAGCAATAAAACACTCAACATCCCGTCTCATCTTTGGCCAAAAGAAATGTGTAGCAAGTCGTCCTCCGTCTTCTTCACGCCAAAGTGTCCCATTAGTCCTCCTCCATGCGCCTCCTGCAACAACAAAAGTCGAACGGAGCTAGCTGGAATGCATAGCTTGTTAGCACGAACACAAATCCATCATTAACGACAAACTTGTTCCATGTTCTTCCTTCTTTACAATTCTGCAATACATCTTTAAAATCAGCATCATGCACATATTGATCTTTGATGGTCTCCAAACCAAATATTTTGAAGTTAAGTTGTGAAAGCATAGTATAGCGACGAGACAATGCATCAGCAATAACATTTTTTTTACCCTTCTTGTGTTTAATGACATAAGGGAAAGTCTCAATGAATTCAACCCATTTAGCATGTCTACGATTCAGTTTAGCTTGACTTTTAATATGTTTCAAAGATTCATGATCAGAATGTATAACAAATTCTTTGGGCCAAAAATAATGTTGCCATGTTTCAAAAGTCCGAACAAGAGCATATAATTCTTTATCATAAGTAGAATAATTCAGACTAGGCCCACTCAATTTTTCAGAAAAGTATGCAACAGGTTAGCCATCTTGTAATAACACACCTCCTAATCCAATTCCACTAGCATCACATTCAAGCTCAAAAGTCTTATTAAAATCAGGAAGTTGGAGTAAAGGAGCATGTGTCAACTTATCTTTCAATACCGTGAAGGCTTCTTCCTGTGCGGTACCCCAAACAAAAGGCACATCCTTCTTTGTAAGCTCATTGAGAGGTGCAGCAATGGTGCTGAAATCTCTCACAAAACGCCTATAGAATCCAGCGAGGCCAAGAAAACTCCTCACTTGTGTGACCGTTTTGGGCTGCGGCCAACTCTCAATAGCTTCAATCTTGGCTTTATCAACTTCAATTCCCTGTGGAGTAACAACCTAACCAAGAAAAGACACTCGGTCGGTGCAAAAGGTGCACTTCCCAAGGTTACCAAACAAATGTGCATCTCGTAGAGCAATAAAAACAACACGTAAATGTTCCAAATGTTCCTCCAAAGATCTGCTATAAATCAATATGTCATCAAAGTAAACTACCACAAATCGTCCAATGAAAGCACGTAAAACTTCGTTCATTAACTCATGAAAGTACTAGGTGCATTAGTTAACCCAAAAGGCATGACTAACCACTCATATAATCCAAACTTAGTTTTAAATGCTGTTTTCCATTCATCCCCCAATTTTGTACGAATTTGATGGTATCCACTACGCAAATCAACTTTGGAGAATATTATAGAGCCACTCAATTCATCAAGCATATCATCTAGCCTAGGAATAGGATGACGATAACGAATAGTAATATTATTAATGCCTCTACAATCAACACACATACGTGATGTACCATCCTTTTTCGGCACTAGAATAATATTAACAGCACAAGGACTAAGGGATTCGCGTATATAACCTTTGTCGAGCAGCTCTTGTACTTGACACATAATCTCCTTCGTCTCCTCTGGATTGGTACGGTATGGCGCACGGTTTGGCAGTGAAGCCTCGGGAATTAAGTCAATCTGATGCTCAATCCCTCGAATAGGCGGTAATCCCGGTGGCACGTCTTGTGGAAAGACGTCAGTGAACTCCTGCAAAATGTTAGTGACAGCAGGAGGCAAAGAGGAAGGCACGTCCTCGAATGAAAATAATGCCTCTTTGCACACAAAAGCATAACAAACAGATTTGCTGAAATCTAGCTCATTAATATCAGATTTGGTGGCAAATAAACATGCACTTGTCAATTTTATTTCAGAAGCAACACTAGATGGTTTACTATTAGGTTTCACTTGTTGCTCACATTCTTTTGCCACAATCTGATTTTCGCTCTTATTCTTCTCCTGTTTTGCTTTATTAGCTCTATTAGAATCAGGAGTCATAGGAAGCAAAGTAATATTTTTATCCTTATGAACAAGAGTATACTGATTGTTTCTACCATGGTGTACAGAATTTTTATCAAATTGCCATGGTCTACCAAGTAATAAGGAACATGCTTGCATAGGTACCACATCACAATCAACATAATCAGCATATGTAGAGATACTAAAATGCACACGAACAGTACGTGTTACCTTAACCTTGCCGCTGTTGTTGAACCATTGGATGTAGTAAGGATGTGGATGTGGTCTTGTGGTGAGAGAAAGCTTCTCCACCATCTCCATGCTAGCCAAGTTGTTGCAGCTCCCTCCGTCTATGATGACGCGCACAGAACGTTCCTTCACAACTCCCTTGGTATGGAACAAATTGTGCCTCTGATTTTGCTCAGCTTGTGTGACCTGCACACTCAAAACACGTTGAGCAACTAAACATTCATACCTGTCAGCGTCTTCAGGAGCCATGTATTGCGTCTCATGATCAGAATCATCTCCACCATGTTCTTCACGTGTAATAAGAGCCAACGTCTCCTCATCATAGTCACTAGCAGACTCATACCCACCATCCTCAGTAGCAATCATCACACGCTGAGATTTGCATTCTCTCGCATAATGACCTCTTCCCTTACAACGACGACAAATAATATCACTGGTGTGCCCAATTGATGCCATGGAAGAAGTAGAGCTCTGTGTAGGCCCGGCAGGTGCGCTCTTGGCAGATAGTGGAGGTTGTGCCTGCTTTCTTGTATCACGGCTGGAGGTAGCAGCTGATGGAGGTGCTGGTGTAGTTGAAGTAGAGGATGCACGCGGTGTCCATGATGAAAGTCGACCTGCAGAAAAGTTAGTTCGCGCCAATCCTTGTCGATCCTGCACTTCACGTTCAGCTTTACAAGCAAGATGGAATAAACGAGTGACATTAGTATACTCCTTATACTCTAGAATAGTCTGAATCTCTCTATTTAATCCACCTATAAAACGTGCAAGCATAGCTTCATTCTCCTCAACAATACCACATCTAATCATGCCAGTTTGTAATTCCTGATAATATTCTTCTGCAAAAAAATTTCCTTGTCTTAAACGCTGCAATTTTTGAAGCAATTCACGTTGATAATATGGTGGAACCCAACGAGTACCCATAGCAGTTTTCAAAGCAGCCCAAGTAGCGGGAATAGGATATATAGCACTTGATAGACGCGGGGTGTCCCGATCTTTCTATGAGATGATAACTATTGATTTGGTGGCGACGACTTTGACGATCCGACTACAAACGTGCACGACGTTGCGCCTTAGCAATCGCTAAACCAACTCCGAGAGGTTATTGACCACGCCAGAGCACAATCAACCTGACCACGAAGGTCTATTCCTGCAAGCAATCGAAGAACAAGCAAGAATATGATAAAAGCAATCTGAATATTGCGAGTATGTATGAAGTATTGATAAAGGTGGGGATCCGTAAGCGGTCTTGGTCTGGTCGTTGGACACAAAGCGAAGTACGAAGTTGCAATGGCTAACTTTAACTAAACAAATCCCCAGAAAAAGCTACTAGATGGATCTACTTATATAGGAGCAAGGGGTGACGGCCAAGGAGGTGGGAGAACGTCCCAAGGCAACCTAAAACCAACCCTAGGTCGTACAAGGCTCATGGGCCCAAGTGGAGGTGACGTAACACCTTTGGACATGTAGTTTGACTCGGATTCTGCTGCAGCATCAGATTGTTTCGTCCATAACGCAACGCTCCGGACGGATTTTAAGGTGATTCCAATTGTGCTGGAAAGAGCATGAAATCTAATTTCCAACAAAAAAAGAATCACCCAATTCGGAGTCCGTATGAAAACGTTGTTGGCGTTTTGAGTCAGGTATGTCTGTGTAGTCCGAATCTGAATCCAGAACGTGAGAGACTTGGACTCTATCTTCTCTCGGCCCAAAAGTGACGTGAGAATACTTTTTGAGCAGCACCTAAACTTCTCCTTCTCCCTTATCTTCGTACGTGGATTGTACAAATGTCCCATACACCTGCAATTAGACAAAACACAAAAGTATATGAAGTATTTTTGTTCTGGATAACATAAATATATTATTGAATAGTTTGCACTAGAAATCACCTGACAAATATGCATGTATGCAATATTTTTGGTCTTATCCAAGGTAGTCATGTCCTCATCATCCTCCCCTTCTTGATAACAAAGCCGTCCTCGGCGTTGCTTAATCTGAAATGTGGCTAACAAAAGAGACAAGGTGTACATGTTGTATATGTATACGTCATCCATTTTACTTCCCTTGATTTTTGCATATATGACACATGAATAGATGGGTAACTTGCACAGTTCATGAAATCTAAAGCCAACAAATTAGCACAAGAACTAGAAGGCATGAAAATATTGCAACTCAGTTTGCACGTATAAGTGAAGCTCTTATTTATTTCAAAAGATTGACAATGTTCATCATTAAACCATCCCAACATTGGTGAATAAACCTTATTTGAATCAAATTTACATGCTACAACATGCTTAGATAAGCAAACATGCAATGAGTCATTCGACACAGAATCATCACCAAGATTAGAGGTCATATCAAAATGATTAAACATTGGTTCTTTTGCATCAACAGTTAATTCAATAGGTGCTCTCAAAATTGTTGGTATTTCAGTTGTTTGATCACATGGCAAAGTTAAATTATCAACATAATCCTCTAAAATAGGTGGTGTGATCAAAGTAGTGGGTAGCTCAACACATGATGTATTCAAGTTAAATAGGCATGCATCATTCTCATGTAAAAGTGGAAAATCTGTACCTTTGTCATTACCTCTTATAGTCAACTCAGATGATGCAGGCACTCTCAATGGTGATGTGTCACATGGTGGAGATGATGTAGTCCTCGCAACAACGGATTTGGTTGTCATAGTACGCCTAGTAGTTGAATAAACATCTGTATCAACAGTTGGAATGTGCACCGTGCGCTTGTTCTACTTGTGGGCAACACGTCGTTTTATTTTCTGTTCAGCTTTGCAAGCAAGACGAAACAAATGGTCCATAGGATAACACTCTTCATGAATTAGTATCTCCTGAATATTATGGTTTAATCCTCCCCAAAATCTATCCATAAAATCTTCTTCACTTTCTTCTAAAAATGACTGCAACATGGTAGTTTGTAAATCATCATAATATTTTCTTACGGTGTCACTACCTTGTTTTAAATGTTCCAGTTTTTTAATCATGCCACAGTATAATAAACATCGACGAATCTATCTCTCATGACATGTTTTAAATCATCCCAAGTATTAGGTACATAATCAGGGTGTAACCGACAATATTCACTCCACCAAACTAGAGCATAACCAGTGAAAGAACCAACCGCAACCGTAACTTTTTTACGTTCATCGAAATTATGGGAAGCAAATATATTATTTATGTCTAACTCCCATTCAATATATAAAGCAGGTCTAAAACGGCCATTAAATGGGGGTATAGAAACATGAACCTGATCATGTGCATTTGGATGTTTGTGCACCTCTCGTGACGGTTGTGGTATTTGCATAGGTGGTGGCATGTCTCCCGCGATCGACAAAGCCCATGAATTGACTCTAGATCCTGTCATGATTACTAGAACAAGAAACAAAATCCAAAAATAATGTTCCTATATCTACTAGTGATGAGGACATCAATACCATTGTTATTCCCACAGCCCCTACTGTTACATATACGGGACCAATTACTAGAGCTCGCACACGCCAATTAAATTACCAGGTACTTTCGTTTCTTGGTAATGATTCTAATGTTCATGAGAATATGATGCTGCCTAAATTGGATACATTTGTTTTGCTTACAAATGAAGGGCCTAGCTTGGAGAAGGATGAACATTGGAGCAAGAACACGCATGGAGTTGATGGCATGCTAAGGATCAAGAACGGAGTTACAAGTGATGATTTCAGGACTTTGAAGCCACCATAAGGAGTGCATGAAGCCTTGGACGAAATATACAAGATGCCACTTCATAATATTCGTCCATAGGCTATTCTAGGTGCTGCGTCACCTTATTATTGGGCCAGGGCCATGTAATTTCGAAATACTTAAGTATAGGCTATTTTTGAGTCGTATGTGTGGGGAAACAAGAGTTAGGGTTGGTTTGGACCCCACCCTCAAGGGCCATGAAATTCCTCCTTTTCCCCATATATACAGCCCTTAGGCGTCGTTTAGACTTCGGGTTTTGTTTAGATTAAAAGTTCGCCATAGCTGCAACCGGCGTGCCGTTTGTGTTCAATGACCAGACAAAGGCGTCACAGAACCCCACCTTGATCAATAAAGCTTTCATCTTATATTCACAATATCCAGATTGCAATCTCAGTTTCTTGCTTGTTCTTCGTTTGCTCGCAGGAAACAGACCTTCGTGGTCAGGTTGATCGTGCTTCGGCGTGGTCAATAACCTCTCGGAGTTGTTTTAGCGATTGCTAAGGCGCGACGTCCTCGCACGTTCGTAGTCGGATCGTCAAAGTCGACTTCCACCAAAGCGAAATCCACCATTTCATCGAAAGACGGGACACCTTTGCCCATATCAACTAGGATGTTGTGGTAAAACGCTCACAGTAAAGCAAATATCAATGTCTTACAAGTTCTTACCATGCAGCAGGCGGTGATCGACAACCAGCGGTGTCAAGTAACTCCGAATATTGAGTAAAGCGATTGCCAGGGGAGCGTACGTATACACGGTGTAGAAATATGTGGAGCTGGGTTGGCTATATATGGTAGCAAAAGATTAGCAATAATCAATTCAAAGATGCAATGTTGAATAAACGCTCAACGACGGTACTGTGCTGGTCCTAGGCTAGACCGGACTAGAGACGCGAGCCTAGAACACTAATGAGGTCACGGCGTAGCACAACTAGCATCAATGAAGGATACTAAGTAGCTCTTGACAGCAAGATATAAGTGAAGATAATGATGAAAAACAACTGCCACGCAGGATATACAACAACTCTCTCTCCAACTTTCCTCTTGAAAAGTTTGAGCCAATTTTCTGATAAATTTTCAAAGAATGCTACTAACTCAAGCTTTCCAATGCAAAAAGAATCACTCAATTCCGAGTTGATATGAGTAGTCAAAGAATCCTAAAACTGGCCTGAAAAATTGGAACAAGCTGTGCTCGCGAACTTCGGAGGGCAAAAAGACCTATTTAGAAGACGATTTTGAGGTGTCAAATATTGAACCATCTTCTGCAACTATTTAGATGCGGCTCGTCGCTAGCTTCAATTTGAGTACTCACGGAACCAAAACGGAGTTCGTGTGAGGAAGATACGCCTGTTTTACTGAACAGTGCGCAAAACAGATTCCAATCCGAATTCAGGTACGAGGTTGATTCTTGATAGATCCGATTTTTTTCTCTCTTTTTTTTCTCACTCTGATAGAGGCAAAGGTGTCCCGTCTTTCGATGAGATGGTGGATTTCGCTTGGGTGGAAGTCGACTTTGACGATCCGACTACAAACGTGGGAGGACGTCGCGCCTTAGCAATCGCTAAACCAACTCCGAGAGGTTATTGACCACGCCGGAGCACGATCAACCTGACCACGAGGGTCTGTTCCTGCGAGCAAACGAAGAACAAGCAAGAAACTGAGATTGCAATCTAGATATTGCGAATATAAGATGAAAGCTTTATTGATCAAGGTGGGGTTCTGTGACGCCTTTGTCTGGTCGTTGAACACAAACGAAGTACGCGAAGTTGCAGCTATGGCGAACTTTTAATCTAAACAAAACCGAAGTCTAAACGATGCCCTAAGGGCTGTATATATGGAGGAAGAGGGGTGAATTTCGTGGCCCTTGGTGGAGGGTCCAAACTAACCCTATCTCTTGTTCCCCACACATACGGACTCTAAAAATAGCCTATACTAATGTATTTCGAAATTACATGGGCCTGACCCAATAATAAGGTGACGAGCACCTAGAATAGCCTCTGGACGAAATTTTGAAGTGGCATCTTGTATATTTCGTCCAAGGCTTCATGCACTCATTATGGTGGCTTCAAAGTCCTGAAATCATCACTTGTAACTCCATTCTTGTCCCCCTTGCGCATGCCATCATCTCCATGCTTGTTCTTGCTCCAATTTTCATCCTTCTCCAAGCTAGGCCCTTCATTCGTAAGCAAAACAAATGTATCCAATTTAGGCAGCATCATATTCTCATGAACATTAGAATCATTACCAAGAAACGAAAGTACCTGGTAATTTAGTTGGCGTGCGCGAGCTCTAGTAATTGGTCCAGTATGTATAGCAGCAGGGGCTGTGGGTGTAACAATGGTATTGATGTCCTCATCATCCACCCCTTCTTGAAATGAAGTCGTCCTCGACGGAAGTTCATCTTCCTCACCCAAATATGGCTTCAAATCTGCAATGTTAAAAGTGGGACTAACCCCAAAATCTGCAGGCAGCTCAAGTTTATATGCATTATCATTTACTTTCTCCAACACCTTAAACGGACCAGCAGCACGTGGCATTAGCTTTGATTTGCGCTAATCAAGAAATATATCCTTACAAAAATGTAACCAAACAAGATCTCCAGGTGCAAACACAACATGTTTTCTACCCTTATCTCCAGCAAGTTTATATTTGCTCAATGTTTTCCTTAGTTAACTCATGCATTTTTTGATAGGCGGTGTGTCCCGATCTTTCGATGAGATGATAACTATCGATTTGGTGAAGATGACTTTGACGATCCGACTACAAACGTGCACGACGTTGCGCCTTAGCAATCGCTAAACCAACTCCGAGAGGTTATTGACCACGCCGGAGCACAATCAACCTGACCACGAAGGTCTATTCCTGCAAGCAATCGAAGAACAAGCAAGAATATGATAAAAGCAATCTGAATATTGCGAGTATGTATGAAGTATTGATAAAGGTGGGGATCCGTAAGCGGTCTTGGTCTGGTCGTTGGACACAAACGAAGTACACGAAGTTGCAATGGCTAACTTTTAACTAAACAAATCCCAAGGGAAAAGCTACTAGATGGATCTACTTATATAGGAGCAAAGGATGGCGGCCAAGGAGGTGGGAGGACGTCCCAAGGCAGCCTAAAACTAACCCTAGGTCGTACAAGGCCAATGGGCCCAAGTGGAGGTGACGTAACACCTTTGGACTTGTAGTTTGACTCGGATTCTGGTGCAGCGTCAGATTGTTTCGTCCATAACTCAGCGCTCCGGATGGCTTTTAAGGTGATTCCAGTTGTGCTGGAAAGAGCATGAAATCTACTTTCCAACAAAAAAAGAATCACCCAATTCGGAGTCCGTATGAAAAAGTTGTTGGCGTTTTGAGTCAGGTATGTCTGTGCAGTCCGAATCTGAGTCCAAAACGTGAGAGACTTGGACTCTATCTTCTCTTGGGCCAAAAGTGACGTGAGAGAACTTTTTGAACAGCAAATAAACATCTCTTTCTTCCTTATCTTCATATCTGGATTGTACAAATGTCCCATACACCTGCAATTAGACAAAACACAAAATTGTGTGAATTATTTTTGTTCTGGATAACATAAATAGATTATTGAATAGTTTGCACTAGAAATCACCTGACAAATATGCATGTATGCAATATTTTTGGTCATATCCAAGGTAGTCATGTCCTCATCATTTTTAAAATCAATTCAGCACGTTCTTTAGCATCAAAATTAACCTTCTCCGAAGATGGAAGAGGCAACAAATCAATAGGTGCACGAGGTAGGAAACCATACACAACTTCAAAAGGGCACATCTTAGTAGTAGAATGCAATGGACGATTATAAGCAAATTCAATATGAGGCAAGCATTCCTCCCACATTTTCGTATTATTCTTTAGAACAGCCCTAAGCATAGTAGACAATGTTCTATTGACTACTTCAATTTGTCCATCAGTTTGGGGTGACAAGTAGTACTAAAAGCAGTTTAGTCCCCAACTTAGCCCATAAACATCTCCAAAAGTGGCTAAGAAATTTAGTATCACGATCTGAAACAATAGTATTTGGCACACCATGCAAGCGAATAATTTCACGAAAGAACAAATCAGCAACATTGACAGCATCATCGCTTTTATGACATGGTATAAAGTGTGCCATTTTGAGAATCTATCCACGACAACAAATATGCTATCCCTGCCCTTCTTTGTTCTAGGTAAACCTAAAACAAAGTCCATAGATATATCCTCCCAAGGAACACTAGGTACAGGCAAAGGCATATATAAACCATGAGGATTGAGTCGTGACTTAGCTTTTTGACATGTAGTGCAGCGAGCAATAAAACGCTCAACATCCCGTCTCATCTTTGGCCAAAAGAAATGTGTAGCAAGTACGTCCTCCGTCTTCTTCACGCCAAAGTGTCCCATTAGTCCTCCTCCATGCGCCTCCTGCAACAACAAAAGACGAACGGAGCTAGCTGGAATGCATAACTTGTTAGCACGGAACACAAATCCATCATCAACGACAAACTTGTTCCATGTTCTTCCTTCTTTACAATTCTGCAATACATCTTTAAAATCAGCATCATGCACATATTGATCTTTGATGGTCTCCAAACCAAATATTTTGAAGTCAAGTTGTGAAAGCATAGTATAGCGACGAGACAATGCATCAGCAATAACATTTTCTTTACCCTTCTTGTGTTTAATGACATAAGGGAAAGTCTCAATGAATTCAAACCATTTAGCATGTCTACGATTCAGTTTAGCTTGACTTTCAATATGTTTCAAAGATTCATGATCAGAATGTATAACAAATTTTTTGGGCCATAAATAATGTTGCCATGTTTCTAAAGTCCGAACAAGAGCATATAATTCTTTATCATAAGTAGAGTAATTCAGACTAGGTCCACTCAATTTTTTAGAAAAGTATGCAACAGGTTTGCCATCTTGTAATAACACACCTCCTAATACAATTCCACTAGCATCACATTCAACCTCAAAAGTCTTATTAAAATCGGGAAGTTGGAGTAAAGGAGCATGTGTCAACTTATCTTTCAATACCGTGAAGGCTTCGTCCTGTGCGGTACCCCAAATAAAAGGCACATCCTTCTTTGTAAGCTCGTTGAGAGGTGCAGCAATGGTGCTGAAATCTCTCACAAAACGCCTATAGAAACCAGCGAGGCCAAGGAAACTCCTCACTTGTGTGACCGTTTTGGGCTGCGGCCAACTCTCAATAGCTTCAATCTTGGCTTTATCAACTTCAATTCCCTATGGAGTAACAACATAGCCAAGAAACGATACTCGGTCGGTGCAAAAGGTGCACCTCCCAAGGTTACCAAACAAACGTGCATCACGTAGAGCATTAAAAACATGACGTAAATGTTCCAAATGTTCTTCCAAAGATTTGCTATAAATAAGTATATCATCAAAATAGACTACCACAAATCGTCCAATGAAAGCACGTAAAACTTCGTTCATTAATCTCATGAAAGTACTAGGTGCATTAGTTAACCCAAAAGGCATGACTAACCACTCATATAATCCAAACTTAGTTTTAAATGCTGTTTTCCATTCATCTCCCAATTTCATACGAATTTGATGGTATCCACTACGCAAATCAACTTTGGAGAATATTGTAGAGCCACTCAATTCATCAAGCATATCATCTAGCCTAGGAATAGGGTGACGATAACGAATAGTAATATTATTAATGCCACTACAATCAACACACATACGTAACGTACCATCCTTTTTCGGCACTAGAATAATAGGAACAGCACAAGGACTAAGGGATTTGCGTATATAACCTTTGTCGAGCAGCTCCTGTACTTGATGCATAATCTCCTTCGTCTCCTCTGGATTGGTACGGTATGGTGCACGGTTGGTTAATGATGCACCGGGAATTAAGTCAATTTGATGCTCAATCCCTCGAATAGGTGGTAATCCCGGTGGCACGTCTTGTGGAAAGACGTCAGCGAACTCCTGCAAAATTTTAGTGACAGCAGGGGGCAAAGAGGAAGGCACGTCCTCGAATGAAAATAATGCCTCTTTGCACACAAAATCATAGCAAATAGATTTGCTAAAATCTAGCTCATCAATATCAGATTTGGTGGCAAGTAAACATGCACTTTTCAATTTAATTTCAGAAGCAACAGTAGATGCTTTATTATTAGGTTTCATGTGTTGCTCAAATTCTTTTGCCACAATCTGATTTTCACTCTTATTTTTCTCTTGTTTTTGATAGAGGCGGGGTGTCCCGATCTTTCGATGAGATGATAACTATCGATTTGGTGGAGACGACTTTGACGATCCGACTACAAACGTGCACAACGTTGCGCCTTAGCAATCGCTAAACCAACTCCGAGAGGTTATTGACCACGCCGGAGCGCAATCAACATGACCACGAAGGTCTATTCCTGCAAGCAATCGAAGAACAAGCAAGAATATGATAAAAGCAATCTGAATATTGCGGTATGTATGAAGTATTGACAAAGGTGGGGATCCGTAAGCGGTCTTGGT
Source organism: Aegilops speltoides (assembly GCA_021437245.1). Taxonomy (NCBI): domain Eukaryota; kingdom Viridiplantae; phylum Streptophyta; class Magnoliopsida; order Poales; family Poaceae; genus Aegilops; species Aegilops speltoides. The sequence continues at coordinate 13,192 of JAHHZJ010003204.1, forward strand.
CTGGTCGTTGGACACAAACGAAGTACGAAGTTGCAATGGCTAACTTTAACTAAACAAATCCCAAGGGAAAAGCTACTAGATGGATCTACTTATATAGGAGCAAGGGGTGGCGGCCAAGGAGGTGGGAGGACGTCCCAAGGCAGCCTAAAACTAACCCTAGGTTGTACAAGGCCAATGGGCCCCAGTGGAGGTGACGTAACACCTTTGGACTTGTAGTTTGACTCGGATTCTGGTGCAGCGTCAGATTGTTTTGTCCACAACTCAACGCTCCCGACGGATTTTAAGGTGATTCCAATTGTGCTGGAAAGAGCATTAAATCTAGTTTCCAACAAAAAAAATCACCCAATTCGGAGTCCGTATGAAAAAGTTGTTGGCGTTTTGAGTCAGGTATGTCTGCAGTCCGAATCTGAATCCAGAACGTGAGAGACTTGGACTCTATCTTCTCTTGGGCCAAAAGTGACGTGAGAGGACTTTTGAACAGCAAATAAACATCTCTTTCTTCCTTATCTTCATATGTGGATTGTACAAATGTCCCATACACCTGCAATTAGACAAAACACAAAAGTGTGTGAAGTATTTTTGTTCGGATAACATAAATAGATTATTGAATAGTTTGCACTAGAAATCACCGACAAATATGCATGTATGCAATATTTTGGTCATATACAAGGTACTCATGTCCTCATCATCCTCCCTTTTTGAAAATAAAGCCGTCCTCGGCGTTGCTTAATCTGAAATGTGGCTAACAAAAGAGACAAGGTGTACATGTTGTATATGTATCGTCATCCATTTTACTTCCTTGATTTTTGCATATATGACACATGAATAGATGAGTAACTTGCATAGTTCATAAAATCTAAAGCCAACAAATTAGCACAAGAACTAGAAGGCATGAAAATATTGCAACTCAGTTTGCACATATAAGTGAAGCTCTTATTTATTTCAAAAGATTGACAATGTTCATCATTAAACCATCCCAACATTGGTGAATAAACCGTATTTGAATCAAATTTACATGCTACAACATGCTTAGATAAGCAAACATGCAATGAGTCATTCGACACGAATCATCACCAAGATTAGAGGTCATATCAAAACGATTAAACATTGATTCTTTTGCATCAACAGTTAATTCAATTGGTGCTCTCAAAATTGTTGGTATTTCAGTTGTTTGATCACATGGCATAGTCAAATTATCAACATAATCCTCAAAAATAGGTGGTGTGATCAAAGTAGTGGGTAGCTCAACACATGATGTATTCAAGTTAACTAGGGATGCATCATTCTCATGTGAAGTTATATCATCAATACCTTCTTTGTTACCTTGTCGCAAAGGCGTAGCTGATGTAGTTACTGAGGCGTAGACAATGCACCATACTCTTGAGATGATGTCACGCTCGAGGTGGGGCTGCTCTAGTAGTTGCAACAGTGGAGGAACCAACCGCGGTGGTGAGCATGAACTGGAATTGTAGTTGTTGTAGTCACCCAATGCATCCTCCTGTAACTGTCTCTCAAAGGTACAAGCACGAACATACATACCAGTAATGCAACGAGGAATATACTGAAATCTTGCCTGAATATCATGGTTCAAACCACCAAAAAATCTATTCATTGTATCATTCTCAGATTCTTCTATGTCACAATGATGTATATAAGATTTGAACTCTTGGTAGTAAGCATGAACAGTGTTATTGCCTTGTTTAAATTGTTCAAATTTGCGAAGCAATTCACGACGATAGTAAGGAGGGAAAAATTGTTTTCTCATTACATCTTTCAAATCTTTCCAAGTTGTGGGTTGGTTATCAATGTTTTTCTTACAATGCACATTCCACCAAACAGAAGCAAAACCAGTAAATGCTCTAGTGGCAGCTCGTACTCGCTCAAGTTCAGAAAAGCCATGGTGACTAAAAACTTGTTCTACTTCAAGCTCCCAAGCTAGATAAATAGCAGGATTAAATCTACCCTCAAATGACGGTAAAGAGCTAACCTGGCCATGTGCTTGTGTGTGTTGTTCCAACTCTCGTGATGGTGAAGATGTGTTCGTCGTCAAAGAACTTCTATCTCCGAAACCTGTCATGATTAGTAGAAGCAAGAAACAAAATCCAAAAATAATGTTCCTATAACTACTAGAATGTGGTGGTAAAATGCTCACAGTAAAGCAAATATCAATGTCTTACAAGTTCTTACCATGCAGCGGCGGTGATCGGCAACCAGCGGTGTCAAGTAACTCGAATATTGAGTAAAGCGATTGCCGGGAGCGACGTATACACGTGTAGAAATATGTGGAGCTGGGTTGGCTATATATGGTAGCAAAAGATTAGCAATAATCAATTCAAAGATGCAATGTTGAATAAACGCTCAACGACGGTACTGTGCTGGTCCTAGGCTCGACCGGACTAGAGACGCGAGCCTAGAACACTAATGAGGTCACGGCATAGCACAACTAGCATCAATGAAGGATACTAAGTAGCTCTTGACAGCAAGATATAAGTGAAGATCACAATGGTAGTGAAGATAATGATGAAAAACAACTACCAAGCAGGACATACAACAAATCTCTCTCCAACTTTCCTCTTGAAAAGTTTGAGCCAATTTTCTGATAAATTTTCAAAGAATGCTACTAACTCAAGCTTTCCAATGCAAAAGAATCACTCAATTCGAACTGATATGAGGAGTCAAAGAATTCTAAAACTGGCCTGAAAAATTGGAACAATCTGTGTTCACGAACTTCAGAGGGCAAAAGACCTATTTAGAAGCTGATTTTGAGGTGTCAAATACTGAACTAGCTTCTACAACTATTTAGATGCGGCTCGTCGCTAGCTTCAATTTGAGTGCTCACGGAGCCAAAACGGACTTTGTATGAGGAAGATACACCTCTTTTACTGAACAGTACACAAAACAGATTCCAATCCGAATTCAGGTACGAGATTGATTCTAGATAGATCCGATTTTTTTTTTCTTCTCTTTTTTTCCTCACGCTTTTTTTTCTTTTTCTTCTCCCTCTCTTTCTTTTTTTTTCCTTTTTTTCTTTCTTTTTTTTTCTTTCTTTTTTTTCTCCCTCTTTCCAAGACAAACTAGATAAGATGCCGATTGGATCAAGGCGAAGATGTGAATGACCTCAACTATGATTATGACAATGAACAGCGCGTGTACGTGGTGGAAATTAATAGATGGGATGGTGGACAGCGGAAGGATAATGATGCAGTGGTGGCGTGACTAATGTGAACAGAACTCGAAACTCTAAAGGAACTAGACACTAAGACCAGCAACTGACACGACGATGCAACCGATAATTCAACTATGCAAGCAACGAATAGAAAATTGCAAAGGCTCAGACTGGCTTGGATAAAGGATGAACAGATCTAACTTTTTGGTGGCTTTTCATGGACTATAGGTATGAATGACAGATGCGATCTAAACTATGAAAAACTGTAAAATCTCACCGAGCAACCTGAAAACTGATACCACTTAATAGAGGCGGGGTGTCGATCTTTCGATGAGATGATAACTATCGATTTGGTGGAGCGACTTTGACGATCCGACTACAAGCGTGCTAGCGTTGCGCCTTAGCAATCGCTAAACCAACTCCGAGAGGTTATTGACCACGCCGAGCACAATCAACATGACCACGAAGGTCTATTCCTGCAAGCAATCGAAGAACAAGCAAGAATATGATAAAAGCAATCTGAATATTGCGGTATGTATGAAGTATTGACAAAGGTGGGGATCCGTAAGCGGTCTTGGTCAGTCGTTGGACACAAGCGAAGTACACGAAGTTGCAATGGCTAACTTTAACTAAACAAATCCCAAGGAAAAGCTACTAGATGGATCTACTTATATAGGAGCAAGGGGTGGCGGCCAAGGAGGTGGGAGGGCGTCCCAAGGCAGCCTAAAACTAACCCTAGGTTGTACAAGGCCAATGGGCCCAAGTGGAGTGACGTAACACCTTTGGACTTGTAGTTTGACTCGGATTCTGGTGCAGCGTCAGATTGTTTTGTCCACAACTCAACGCTCGGACGGATTTTAAGGTGATTCAATTGTGCTGGAAAGAGCATTAAATCTAGTTTCCAACAAAAAAAATCACCCAATTGAGTCCGTATGAAAAAGTTGTTGGCGTTTTGAGTCAGGTATGTCATGCAGTCGAATCTGAATCCAGAACGTGAGAGACTTGGACTCTATCTTCTCTTGGGCCAAAAGTGACGTGAGAGGACTTTTGAACAGCAAATAAACATCTCTTTCTTCCTTATCTTCATATGTGGATTGTACAAATGTCCCATACACCTGCAATTAGACAAAACACAAAAGTGTGTGAAGTATTTTTGTTCTGGATAACATAAATAGATTATTGAATAGTTTGCACTAGAAATCACCAGACAAATATGCATGTATGCAATATTTTTGGTCATATACAAGGTACTCATGTCCTCATCAGTTTTGCTTTATTAGCTCTATTAATATCATCTTTCAAAATGGACTCAGGAGTCATAGGAAGCAAAGTAATATTTTTATCCTTATGAACAAAAGTATACTGATTGTTTCTACCATGGTGTACAGAATTTTTATCAAATTGCCATGGTCTACCAAGTAACAAGGAACATGCTTGCATAGGTACCACATCACAATCAACATAATCAGCATATGTAGAGATACTAAAATGCACACGAACAGTACGTGTTACCTTAACCTTGCCGCTGTTGTTGAACCATTGGATGTAGTAAGGATGTGGATGTGGTCTTGTGGTGAGAGATAGCTTCTCCACCATCTCTATGCTAGCCAAGTTGTTGCAGCTCCCTCCATCTATGATGGCCTTGAATAGAACGTTCCTTCACAACTCCCTTTGTATGGAACAAATTATGCCTCTGATTTTGCTCAGCTTGTGTAACCTACACACTCAAAACACGTTGAGCAACTAAACATTCATATCTGTCAGCATCTTCAGCAGCCATGTATTGTTTCTCATGATCAGAATCATCTCCACCGTGTTCCTCATGTGTAATAAGAGCCAAAGTCTCCTCATCATAGTCACTAAGCGGACTTCGTCCAATGAAGCACGTAAAACCGTTCATTAACTCATGAAAGTACTAGGTGCATTAGTTAACCCAAAAGGCATGACTAACCACTCATATAATCCAAACTTAGTTTTAAATGCTGTTTTCCATTCATCCCCAATTTTGTACAATTTGATGGTATCCACATAAATCAACTTTGGAGAATATTATAGAGCCACTCAATTCATCAAGCATATCATCTAGCCTAGGAATAGGATGCGATAACGAATAGTAATATTATTAATGCCTCTACAATCAACACATACGTTGATGTACCATCCTTTTTCGGCACTAGAATAATATTAACAGCACAAGGACTAAGGGATTAGCGTATATAACCTTTGTCGAGCAGCTCTTGTACTTGACACATAATCTCCTTCGTCTCCTCGGATTGGTGCGGTATGGCATACGGTTTGCAGTGAAGCCTCGGGAATTAAGTCAATCTGATGCTCAATCCCTCGAATAGGTGGTAATCCGGTGTACGTCTTGTGGAAGACGTCGTGAACTCCCAAAATGTTAGTGACAGAGGAGGCAAAAGGAAAACCGCGTCCTCGAATGAAAATAATGCCTCTTTACACAAAAGCATAACAAACAGATTTGCTGAAATCTAGCTCATTAATATCAGATTTGGTGGCAAATAAACATGCACTTGTCAATTTTATTTCAGAAGCAACACTAGATGGTTTACTATTAGGTTTCACTTGTTGCTCACATTCTTTGCCACAATCTGATTTTCATCTTATTCTTCTCCTGTTTTGCTTTATTAGCTCTATTAGAATCAGGAGTCATAGGAAGCAAATAATATTTTTATCCTTATGAACAAGAGTATACTGATTGTTTCTACCATGGTGTCAGAATTTTTATCAAATTGCCATGGTCTACCAAGTAATAAGGAACATGCTTGCATAGGTACCACATCACAATCAACATAATCAGCATATGTAGAGATACTAAAATGCACACGACAGTCGTGTTACCTTAACCTTGCCGCTGTTGTTGAACCATTGGATGTAGTAAGGATGTGGATGTGGTCTTGTGGTGAGAAGCTTCTCCACCATCTCCATGCTAGCCAAGTTGTTGCAGCTCCCTCCGTCTATGATGGCCTTTTGAACGTTCCTTCACAACTCCTTGGTATGGAACAAATTGTGCCTCTGATTTTGCTCAGCTTGTGACCTGCACACTCAAAACACGTTGAGCAACTAAACATTCATACCTGTCAGTCTTGAGGAGCCATGTATTGCGTCTCATGATCGAATCATCTCCACCATGTTCTTCCGTAATAAGAGCCAACGTCTCCTCATCATAGTCACTAGCAGACTCATACCCACCATCCTCAGTAGCAATCATCACCGCTGAGATTTGCATTCTCCGCATAATGACCTCTTCCCTTACAAGCAGCGACAAATAATATCACTGGTGTGCCCAATTGATGCCATGGAAGAAGTAGAGTCTGTGTAGGCCCGGCAGGCGCTCTTGGCGAGATAGTGGAGGTTGTGCCCTTTCTTATCACGGTTGGAGGTAGCAGTGATGGAGGTGCTGGTGTAGTTGAAGTAGAGGATGCTGCGGTGTCCATGATGAAAGTCGACTGCAGAAAAATTAGTTCGCGCCAATCCTTATCGATCCTTCACTTCATTCAGCTTTACAAGCAAGATGGAATAAGCAGTGACATTAGTATACTCCTTATACTCTAGAATAGTCTGAATCTCTATTTAATCCACCTATAAACGTGCAAGCATAGCTTCATTCTCCTCAACAATACCACATCTAATCATGCCGTTTGTAATTCCTGATAATATTCTTCTAAAAAAATTTCCTTGTCTTAAACGCTGCAATTTTTGAAGCAATTCACGTTGATAATATGGTGGAACCCAAGAAATTGCCTAGCAGTTTTCAAAGCAGCCCAAGTAGCGGGAATAGGATATATAGCACTTGATAGGCGGGTGTCGATCTCTATGAGATGATAACTATTGATTTGGTGGCGGCGACTTTGATCCGACTACAAAGCGTGCCGACGTTGCGCCTTAGCAATCGCTAAACCAACTCCGAGAGGTTATTGACCACGCGGAGCACAATCAACCGACCCTGGTCTATTCCTGCAAGCAATGAAGAACAAGCAAGAATATGATAAAGCAATCTGAATATTGCGGTATGTATGAAGTATTGATAAAGGTGGGGATCCGTAAGCGGTCTTGGTCTGGTCGTTGGACACAAGCGAAGTACGAAGTTGCAATGGCTAACTTTAACTAAACAAATCCCCAGAAAAGCTACTAGATGGATCTACTTATATAAAGCAAGGGGTGAAGCAAGGAGGTGGGAGAACGTCCCAAGGCAACCTAAAACCAACCCTAGGTCGTACAAGGCTCATGGGCCCAAGTGGAGTGACGTAACACCTTTGGACATGTAGTTTGACTCGGATTCTGCTGCATCAGATTGTTTCGTCCATAGCAAGCGCTCGGACGGATTTTAAGGTGATTCAATTGTGCTGGAAAGAGCATGAAATCTAATTTCCAACAAAAAGAATCACCCAATTCGGAGTCCGTATAAAACGTTGTTGGCGTTTTGGTCAGGTATGTCTGTAGTCGAATCTGAATCAGAACGTGAGAGACTTGGACTCTATCTTCTCTCGGCCCAAAAGTGACGTGAGAATACTTTTTGAGCAGCACCTAAACTTCTCCTTCTCCCTTATCTTCGTACGTGGTTGTACAAATGTCCCATACACGCAATTAGACAAAACACAAGTATATGAAGTATTTTGTTGGATAACATAAATATATTATTGAATAGTTTGCACTAGAAATCACCGACAAATATGTATGCAATATTTTTGGTCTTATCCAAGGTAGTCATGTCATCATCCTCCCTTCTTGATAACAAAGCCGTCCTCGGCGTTGTAATCTGAAATGTGGCTAACAAAAGAGACAAGGTGTACATGTTGTATATGTATACGTCATCCATTTTACTTCCCTTGATTTTTGCATATATGACACATGAATAGATGGGTAACTTGCAGTTCATGAAATCTAAAGCCAACAAATTAGCACAAGAACTAGAAGGCATGAAAATATTGCAACTCAGTTTGCACGTATAAGTGAAGCTCTTATTTATTTCAAAAGATTGACAATGTTCATCATTAAACCATCCCAACATTGGTGAATAAACCTTATTTGAATCAAATTTACATGCTACAACATGCTTAGATAAGCAAACATGCAATGAGTCATTAAACACGAATCATCACCAAGATTAGAGGTCATATCAAATGATTAAACATTGGTTCTTTTGCATCAACAGTTAATTCAATAGGTGCTCAAAATTGTTGGTATTTCAGTTGTTTGATCACATGGCAGTTAAATTATCAACATAATCCTCTAAAATAGGTGGTGATCAAAGTAGTGGGTAGCTCAACACATGATGTATTCAAGTTAAATAGGCATGCATCATTCTCATGTAAAAGTGGAAAATCTGTACCTTTGTCATTACTCTTATAGTCAACTCAGATGATGCAGGCACTCTCAATGGTGATGTGTCACATGGTGGAGATGATGTAGTCCTCGCAACAACGGTTTGGTTGTCATAAAATCGCCTAGTAGTTGAATAAACATCTGTATCAACAGTTGGAATGTGCACCGTGCGCTTGTTCTACTTGTGGGCAACACGTCGTTTATTTTTCTGTTCAGCTTTGCAAGCAAGACAAAACAAATGGTCCATAGGATAACACTCTTCATGAATTAGTATCTCCTGAATATTATGGTTTAATCCTCCCCAAAATCTATCCATAAAATCTTCTTCACTTTCTTCTAAAATGACTGCAACATGGTAGTTTGTAAATCATCATAATATTTTCTTACAGTGTCACTACCTTGTTTTAAATGTTCAGTTTTTTAATCATGCCACAGTATAATAAACATCATGAATCTATCTCTCATGACATGTTTTAAATCATCCCAAGTATTAGGTACATAATCAGGGTGTAACCGACAATATTCACTCCACCAAACTAGAGCATAACCAGTGAAAGAACCAACATAACCGTAACTTTTTTCGTTCATCGAAATTATGGGAAGCAAATATATTATTTATGTCTAACTCCCATTCAATATAAAGCAGGTCTAAGCATTAAATGGGGTATAGAAACATGAACGATCATGTGCATTTGGATGTTTATGCACCTCTCGTGAGCGGTTGTGGTATTTGCATAGGTGGTGGCATGTCTCCCGGTGACAAAGCCCATGAATTGACTCTAGATCCTGTCATGATTACTAGAACAAAACAAAAATCCAAAAATAATGTTCCTATATCTACTAGTGATGAGGACATCAATACCATTATTATTCCCACCCCCTCTTTATTTATATCTGGGACCAATTACTAGACTTCGCCAATTAAATTACCGGTACTTCGTTTCTTGGTAATGATTCTAATGTTCATGAGAATATGATCTGCCTAAATTGGATACATTTGTTTTGCTTACAAATGAAGGGCCTAGCTTGGAGAAGGATGAACATTGGAGAAACACGCATGGAGTTGATGGCATGCATAGGGATCAAACGGTTACAAGTGATGATTCAGGACTTTGAAGCCACCATAAGGTGCATGAAGCGGACGAAATATACAAGATGCCACTTCATAATATTAGTCCATAGGCTATTCTAGGTGCTTCGTCACACTTATTATTGGAGCAGGGCATGTAATTTCGAAATACTTAAGTATAGGCTATTTTTTGAGTCCGTATGTGTGAAACAAGAGTTAGGTTGGTTTGGACCCCACCCTCAAGGGCTGAAATTCCTCCTTTTCCCCATATATACAGCCCTAGGGCGTCGTTTGACCGGGTTTTGTTTAGATTAAAGTTAAGCCATAGCTGCAACTTGCGTGCCGTTTGTTCAATGACCCGACAAAGGCGTCAGAGGCCCACCTTGATCAATAAAGCTTTCATCTTATATTCACAATATCCAGATTGCAATCTCATTTCTTGCTTGTTCTTCGTTTGCTCGCGAGAAACAGACCTTCGTGGTCAGGTTGATGGTTAGCCGGCGTGGTCAATAACCTCTCGAGTTGTTTTAGCGATTGCTAAGGCGCGACGTCCTCACATGCGTTAAATGTCGGATCGTAAGTCGACTTCCACCAAAGCGAAATCCACCATTTCATCGAAAGACGGGACACCTTTGCCCATATCAACTAGGATGTTGTGGTAAACGCCTCAAGATGTAACAATATAATCTTACAAGTTCTTACCATGCATTGACGGTGATCGACAACGGTGTCAAGTAACTCGAATATTGAGTAAAGCGATTTGGGAAGCGTACGTATACACAGTGTAGAAATATGGGCTGGGTTGGCTATATATGGTAGCAAAGATTAGCAATAATCAATTCAAAGATGCAATGTTGAATAAGCGCTCAGCAGCGATCTGCATGCTGGTCTCATGGAGCCGGACTAGAGCCTTGAGCCTGAACACTAATGAGGTCACAGCGTAGCACAACTAGCATCAATGAAGGATACTAAGTAGCTCTTGACACCAAGATATAAGTGAAGATAATGATGAAAACAACTGCTTGGGATACAACAACTCTCTCTCCAACTTTCCTCTTGAAAAGTTTGAGCCAATTTTCTGATAAATTTTCAAAGAATGCTACTAACTCAAGCTTTCCAATGCAAAGAATCACTCAATTCCGAGTTGATATGAGTAGTCAAAGAATCCTAAATGGCCGAAAATTGGAACAAGCTTTCTTGAACGAGGAGCAAAAAAGACCTATTTAGAAGACGATTTTGAGGTGTCAAATATTGAACCATCTTCGCAACTATTTAGATGCGGCTCGTGCTAGCTTCAATTTGAGTACTCCGGAACAAAGCGGAGTTCGTGTGAGGAAGATACGCTTGTTTTTCTGAACGGTCGCAAAACAAATTCAATCGAATTAGGAATGCGAGGTTGATTCTTGATAGATCCGATTTTTCTCTTTTTTCTCACTCTGATAGAGGCAAAGGTGTCCCGTCTTCGATGAGATGGTGGATTTAGCAGGTGGAAGTCGACTTTGACGATCCGACTACAACGATGGGAGGGCGTCGGCATATGTCGCTAAACCAACTCCGAGTTATTGACCAGCGAGAACACGATCAACCTGACCACGGGGTCATTCCTGCGAGCAAGCGAAGAACAAGCAAGCGAGATTGCAATCTAGATATTGCGAATATAAGATGAAAGCTTTATTGATCAAGGTGGGGTTCAGCGCCTTTGGTCGTTGAACACAAGCGAAATGCTGCGAAGTTGCAGCTATGGCGAACTTTTAATCTAAACAAAACCGAAGTCTAAGCGATGCCCTAAGGGCTGTATATATGGAGGAAGAGGGTTGAATTCGTGGCCCTTGGAGGTCAAACCTATCTTATTTCCCCACACATACGGACTCTAAAATAGCCTATACTAATATTTCGAAATTACATGGGCAGACCCAATAATAAGGTATGACACACAGAATAGCCTGCAGACAGAAATTTTTAGTGGCATCTGTGCTATTTCAAAGTACCAAGCAAAGTGTGTTAAGATTGGCGTCTTGTAGTCCCGATAGCGAGGCATCAGGTGCTGATGTCCTCTTGAAATGAAGTGAGTCCTCGACGGAAGTTCATCTCCTCTTAAATATGGCTAAATCTTAAATGTTAAAAGAAGTGGGACTAACCCCAAAATCTAGGGCAGCTCAAGTTTATATGCATTATCATTTACTTTCTCAACACCTTAAGCGGACCAGACACGTGGCATTAGCTTTGATTTAGCTTAATCAAGAAATATATCCTTACAAAATGTAACCAAACAAGAGATCTCGGTGCAAACACAACATGTTTTCTACCCTTATCTCCACAAGTTTATATTTGCTCAATGTTTTCCTTAGTTAACTCATGCATTTTTGATAGGCGGTGTCCCGATCTTTGATGAGATGATAACTATCGATTTGGTGAAGATGACTTTGACGATCCGACTACAAGCGTGCCTGACGTTCTTGCAATCGCTAAACCAACTCGAGAGGTTATTGACCACGCCGGAGCACAATCAACGACCACGAAGGTCTATTCCTGCAAGCAATCGAAGAACAAGCAAGAATATGATAAAAGCAATCTGAATATTGCAGTATGTATGTAGTATTGATAAAGGTGGGGATCCATAAGCGGTCTTGGTCTGTCGTTGGACACAAGCGAAGTACGAAGTTGCAATGGCTAACTTAACTAAACAAATCCCAAGGGAAAGCTACTAGATGGATCTTATATAAGAGCAAGGATGGCGGCCAAGGAGGTGGGAGGCGTCCCAAGGCAGCCTAAAACTAACCCTAGGTCGCCAAGGCCAATGGGCCCAAGTGGAGGTGACGTAACACCTTTGGACTTATGGTTTGACTCAGATTCTGGTCAGCGTCAGATTGTTTCGTCCATAACTCAGCCTCCGGATGGCTTTTAAGGTGATTCAGTTGTGCTGGAAAGGCATGAAATCTACTTTCCAACAAAAAGAATCACCCAATTGAGTCCATTGTGAAGAAAAAGTTGTTGGCGTTTTGAGTCAGGTTATCATGCGGTCCGAATCTGAGTCCAAAAGTGAGAACTTGGACTCTATCTTCTCTTGGGCCAAAAGTGACGTGAGAGAACTTTTGAACAGCAAATAAACATCTCTTTCTTCCTTATCTTCATATCTGGATTGTACAAATGTCCCATACACCTAATTAGACAAAACACAAAATTGTGTGAATTATTTTTGTTCGGATAACATAAATAGATTATTGAATAGTTTGCACTGAAATCACGACAAATATGCATGTATGCAATATTTTTGGTCATATCCAAGGTAGTCATGTCCTCATCATTTTAAAATCAATTCAGCCGCGTTCTTTAGCATCAAATTAACCTTCTCCGAAGATGGAAGAGACAAATCAATAGGTGCTGCGAGGTAGGAACCATACACAACTTCAAGGCACATCTTAGTAGTAGAATGCATGGACGATTATAAGCAAATTCAATATGAACATTCCTCCCATTTCGTATTATTCTTTAGAACAGCCCTAAGCATAGTGACAATGTTCTATTGACTACTAATTTGTCCATCAGTTTGGGGGTGACAAGTAGTACTAAGCAGTTTAGTCTAACCAATAAACATCTCCAAAAGTGGCTAAGAAATTTAGTATCACGATCTGAAACAATAGTATTTGGCACACCATGCAAGCGAATAATTTCACGAAGAACAAATCAGCAACATTGACAGCATCATCGCTTTTATGACATGGTATAAAGTGTGCCATTTTAGAATCTATCCCGCGACAACAAATATGCTATCCCTCCTTCTTTGTTCTAGGTAAACCTAAAACAAAGTCCATAGATATATCCTCCCAAGGAACACTAGGTACAGCAAGGCATATATAAACCATGAGGATTGAGTCGTGACTTAGCTTTTGACATGTAGTCAGCTGACAATAAAGCCTCAACATCCCGTTCATCTTTGGCCAAAAGAAATGTGTGCAATCGTCCTCCGTCTTCTTCACGCCAAAGTCCTAGTCCTCCTCCATCGCCTCCGCAACAACAAAGACAAGCCAGACTGCTTTGGAATGCATAACTTGTTACCGAACACAAATCCATCATCGACAAACTTGTTCCATGTTCTTCCTTCTTTACAATTCTGCAATACATCTTTAAAATCAGCATCATGCACATATTGATCTTTGATGGTCTCCAAACCAAATATTTTGAAGTCAAGTTGTGAAAGCATAGTATAGCGACGGACAATGCATCAGCAATAACATTTCTTTACCCTTCTTGTGTTTAACATAGGGAAAGTCTCAATGAATTCAAACCATTTAGCATGTCTACGATTCAGTTTAGCTTGACTTTCAATATGTTTCAAAGATTCATGATCGGAATGTATAACAAATTTTTTGGGCCATAAATAATGTTGCCATGTTTCTAAAGTCCGAACAAGAGCATATAATTCTTTATCATAAGTAGAAATTCAGACTAGGTCCACTCAATTTTTTAGAAAAGTATGCAACAGGTTTGCCATCTTGTAATAACACACCTCCTAATACAATTCCACTAGCATCACATTCAACCTCAAAAGTCTTATTAAAATCGGGAAGTTGGAGTAAAGGGCATGTGTCAACTTATCTTTCAATACGTGAAGGCTTAGTCACGTGCGGTACCCCAAATAAAAGGCACATCCTTCTTTGTAAGCTCGTTGAGAGGTGCACAATGGTGCTGAAATCTCTCAACGCCTATAGAAACCAGCGGGCCAAGAAACTCCTCACTTGTGTGACCGTTTTGGGCTGCGGCCAACTCTCAATAAGCTTCAATCTTGGCTTTATCAACTTCAATTCCCTATGGATAACAACATAGCAAAAGCGATACTCGATTACGATGCAAAAGGTGCACTCCAAAGGTTACCAAACAAGCGTGCATCACGTAGAGCATTAAAACATGCGTAAATGTTCCAAATGTTCTTCCAAGATTTGCTATAAATAAGTATATCATCAAAATAGACTACCACAAATCGTCCAATGAAAGCACGTAAAACGTTCATTAATCATGAAAGTACTAGGTGCATTAGTTAACCCAAAAGGCATGACTAACCTCATATAATCCAAACTTAGTTTTAAATGCTGTTTTCCATTCATCTCCCAATTTCATACGAATTTGATGGTATCCACTACGCAAATCAACTTTGGAGAATATTGTAGAGCCACTCAATTCATCAAGCATATCATCTAGCCTAGGAATAGGGTGGCGATAACGAATAGTAATATTATTAATGCCACTACAATCAACACACACATGCATAACGTACCATCCTTTTTGGCACTAGAATAATAGGAACAGCACAAGGACTAAGGGTTTGCGTATATAATTTTGAGCAGCTCCTGTACTTGATGCATAATCTCCGTCTCCTCCGGATTGGTGCGGTATGGTGCGGTTGGTTAATGATGCACCGAATTAAGTCAATTTGATGCTCAATCCCTCGAATAGGTTAATCCGGTGCTTGCGTCTTGTGGAAGGCGTCGGCGAACTCTGCAAAATTTAGTGACAGCAGGGGCAAAGAGGAAGCCGTCCTCGAATGAAAATAATGCCTCTTTGCACACAAAATCATAGCAAATAGATTTGCTAAAATCTAGCTCATCAATATCGATTTGGTGGCAAGTAAACATGCACTTTTCAATTTAATTTCAGAAACGCGGTAGATGCTTTATTATTAGGTTTCATGTGTTGCTCAAATTCTTTTGCCACAATCTGATTTTCCTCTTATTTTTCTCTTGTTTTGATAGGCGGGGTGTCCCGATCTTTCGATGAGATGATAACTATCGATTTGGTGGAGCGACTTTGACGATCCGACTACAAGCGTGCACAACGTTGCGCCTTATGTCGCTAAACCAACTCCGAGAGGTTATTGACCACGCAGGTAATCAACATGACCACGAAGGTCATTCCTGCAAGCAATCGAAGAACAAGCAAGAATATGATAAAAGCAATCTGAATATTGCGGTATGTATGAAGTATTGGGTGGGGATCCGTGGCGGTCTTGGTCAGTCGTTGGACACAAGCGAAGTACGAAGTTGCAATGGCTAACTTTTAACTAAACAAATCCCAAGGGAAAAGCTACTAGATGGATCTACTTATATAGGAGCAAGGGGTGGCTGCCAAGGAGGTGGGCGTCCCAAGGCAGCCTAAAACTAACCCTAGGTTGTACAAGGCCAATGGGCCCCAGTGGAGTGGCGTAACACCTTTGGACTTGTAGTTTGACTCGGATTCTGTGCAGCGTCGATTGTTTTGTCCACAACTCAAGCGCTCCGGCCGGTTTTAAGGTGATTCAATTGTGCTGGAAAGAGCATTAAATCTAGTTTCCAAAAAAAAATCACCCAATTCAGTCCGTATGAAAAAGTTGTTGGCGTTTGAGTCAGGTGTATACATGCAGTCGAATCTGAATCGAACGTGAGAGACTTGGACTCTCTTCTCTTGGGCCAAAAGTGACGTGAGAGGACTTTTGAACAGCAAATAAACATCTCTTCCTTATCTTCATATGTGGATTGTACAAATGTCCCATACACAATTAGACAAAACACAAAAGTGTGTAAGTATTTTTGTTCGGATAACATAAATAGATTATTGAATAGTTTACTAGAAATCACGACAAATATGCATGTATGCAATATTTTTGGTCATATACAGGTACTCATGTCCTCATCATCCTCCCCTTTTGAAAATAAAGCCGTCCTCGTTGTTAATCTGAAATGTGGCTAACAAAAGAGACAGGTGTACATGTTGTATATGTATCATCCATTTTACTTCCTTGATTTTTTGCATATATGACACATGAATAGATGAGTAACTTGCATAGTTCATAAAATCTAAAGCCAACAAATTAGCACAAGAACTAGAAGGCATGAAAATATTGCAACTCAGTTTGCACATATAAGTGAAGCTCTTATTTATTTCAAAAGATTGACAATGTTCATCATTAAACCATCCCAACATTGGTGAATAAACCGTATTTGAATCAAATTTACATGCTACAACATGCTTAGATAAGCAAACATGCAATGAGTCATTCGACACAGAATCATCACCAAGATTAGAGGTCATATCAAAACGATTAAACATTGATTCTTTTGCATCAACAGTTAATTCAATTGGTGCTCTCAAAATTGTTGGTATTTCAGTTGTTTGATCACATGGCATAGTCAAATTATCAACATAATCCTCAAAAATAGGTGGTGTGATCAAAGTAGTGGGTAGCTCAACACATGATGTATTCAAGTTAACTAGGGATGCATCATTCTCATGTGAGTTATATCATCAATACCTTCTTGTTACCTTATCATAAAGGCGTGGTGATGTAATTCTGAGCGTAGACAATGCACCATACTCTTGAGATGATGTCACGCTCGAGGTGGGGCTGCTCTAGTAGTTGCAACGATTGGAGAAACCAACTTGTGTGGTGAGCATGAACTGGAATTGTAGTTGTTGTAGTCACCCAATGCATCCTCTGTAACTGTCTCTCAAAGGTACAAACCACGAACATACATACCAGATAATGCAACGAGAATATCTGAAATCTTGCACGAATATCATGGTTCAAACCACCAAAAATCTATTCATTGTATCATTCTCAGATTCTTCTATGTCACAATGATGTATAAGATTTGAACTCTTGGTAGTAAGCATGAACAGTGTTATTGCCTTGTTTAAATTGTTCAAATTCGAAGCAATTCAACTGATAATGGGAGGAAAAATTGTTTTCTCATTACATCTTTCAAATCTTTCCAAGTTGTGGGTTGGTTATCAATGTTTTTCTTACAATGCACATTCCACCAAACAGAAGCAAAACCGGTAAATGCTCTAGTGGCGGTCGTACTGCGCTCAGTTCGGAAAAATGTGGTGACTAAAACTTGTTCTACTTCAAGCTCCCAAGCTAGATAAATAAGGTCAAATCTACCCTCAAATAGCGGTAAGAGAGCTAACACGGCCATGTGCTTGTGTGTGTTGTTCCAACATCGTGATGGTGAAGATGTGTTAAATAGTCCAAGAACTTTATCTCGAAACCTGTCATGATTAGTGAAACAAGAAACAAATCCGAAAATAATGTTCCTATAACTTCTAGGATCATGGTGGTAAAATGCTCACGGTAATGCAAATATCAATGTCTTTAAGTTCTTACCATGCGACTTGAAGATAGATCGGAGACTAAGCGGTGTCAAATGTAACTCGAATATTGATAAAAGCGACGTTGCCGGAGATCTTACGTATACCGATTATAGAAAGTATGTGGAGCTAGATTAGGCTATATATGGTAGCAAAGATTACTTATAATCAATTCAAAGATGCAATATTGAATGGCGCTCACTTGTGATGCTTGTCTTTGGTCCTAGGCTAAATGGGACTAGAGGCATGAGCCCTAGAACACACTAATGAGGTCGCTGACCCAGCACAACTAGCATCAATGAAGGGATAATAATCTTCTCTTAACTGAGCAAGATATAGAGTGAAGATCACAATGTTAGCATTAGGAGATAATGATGCAAAACAACTACCAAACAGGACCTACAACAATTCTCTCTCCAACTTTCCTCTTGAAAAGTTTGAGCCAATTTTTTGATAAATTTTCCAAAGAATTCTACTAACTCAAACTTTCCAATGCAAAAGAATCACTCAATTCCCGAAGTGATATGAGAGTCAAAAGAATTCTAAAACTAGCACGAAAAATTGGAACAATAATCTGATATTCCACGAACGAGAGGCAAAAGACCTATTTAGAAGCCCCATTTTGAGGTGTGAAATAATGAACTAGCTTCTGCAACTATTTAGATCTTGTTTTCGTCGGTTTAAGCTTCAATTGAGTACTCCTGCAGACCAAAAGCGGACTTCGTATGAGGAAAGATACCTGTTTACTAGACAATCTACAAAACCAATTCAATCCGAATTCGAGTGCGAGATTGATTCTAGATTGATCCGATTTTTTCTTCTCTTTTTTTTCTCACGCTTTTTTCTTCTCTCTCTTTCTTTTTTTTTTCTTTCCTTTTTTCTCTCTTTTTCTCTTTTTTTTCTCTTTTTTTCTCCCTCTTCCAAGACAAACTAGATAAGATGCAGATTGGATCGAAAAGAGATGTGAATGACCTCACTTATAATTATGACAATGAACAGTCGTAGCACATGGTGGAAATATGCAGATGGGATGGTGGACAGGGAAGGAATAATGATGCGTGGTAGCGTGACCTAATGTGAAACAGAACTTCGAAACTCTAAAGGAACTAGACACTAAGACCAGCCCGTAGCGACACGGCGATGCAACGGCGATAATTCAACTATGCAAGCAATGAATAGAAAATTACGAGCTTTCGGATTGGCTTGGATAAAGATAAACAGATCTAACTTTTTTTGGTGGCTTTTCATGGACTATAGGTATGAATGATGATGCGGATCTAAACTAGTGAAAACTGGCAAAATCTCACCGCGAGAAACTGGCCCAGTACTTGATAAACAATCTGAATATTGTGAGTATGTATGAAGTATTGATAAAGGTGGGGATCCATAGCGGTCTTAGTGCAGTGGTTGGACACAAGCGAAGTGCGAAGTTGCAATGGCTAACTTTTAACTAAACAAATCCCAAGGGAAAAGCTACTAGATGGATCGACTTATAGGAGCAAGGGTGGCGGCCAAGGAGGTGGGAGGGCGTCCCAAGGCAGCCTAAAACTAACCTAGGTCGTACAAGGCCAATGGGCCCAAGTGGAGTGGCGTAACACCTTTGGACTTGTAGTTGACTAGGATTCTGGTGCGGCGTCAGATTGCTCTGATACCACTTGATAGGGCGGGGTGTCCGAACTTTCGATGAGATGATAACTATCGATTTGGTGGAGCGACTTTGGCGATCCGACTACAAGCGATGCTGACGTTGCATGCAATCGCTAAACCAACCGAGGTTATTGACCACGCCCGAACACAATCAACTTGACCCGAAGGTCTATTCCTGCAAACAATCGAAGAACAAGCAAGAATATGATTAAAGCAATCTGAATATTGTGAGTATAACGGAAAGTATTGATAAGGTGAGGGATCCAGAAGCGTCCTGTGGTACAGTGAATTGGACACAAGCAGAAGTACCAAGTTGCAATGGCTAACTTTTAACTAAAGCAAATCCCAAGGAAAGCTACTAGATGGATCTACTTATATAGGAGCAAGGGTGGCAGCCAAGGAGGTGGGAGGACGTCCCCGAGCCTTCTAATAACTAACCCTAGGTCGTTCTTTGGCCAATGGGCCCAAGTGGAGGTTGCAGTAACACCTTTGGACTTATCAATTTGGCTCGGATTCTGGTCTTTGCGTCAGATTAACTTTGTCCACAACTCAAAGCTCCGGAATGATTTTAAGGTGATTGTTCATCTGCTGAAAGAGCATTAAATCTACTTTCCAACAAAAGAATCTCCCAATTCGGAATCAGTATGAAAAAGTTGTTGGCGTTTTGGGTCGGGTATATATACATGCGGTCAGAATAAGAATCGAGAACGTGAGAGACTTGGACTCTATCTTCTCTTGGGCCGAAGTGACGTGAAGGACTTTTGAACAACAAATAAACATCTCTTTCTTCCTTATCTTCATATGTGGATTGTCTGAATGTGTCCCATACACTGCAATTAAATGAAACACAAGAGGTTCTAGCAAATATTTTTTGTTACAGATACTTAACAAATAGATTATTGAATAGTTTGCACTAGAAATCACCACACAAATATGCATGTATGCAATATTTTTAGTCATATAAAGTACTCATGTCCTCATCAGATTTGGTGGCAAGTAAACATGCACTTTTCAATTTATTTGAAACAAAAAGTAGATGGTTTATTATTAGGCTTCATGTGTTGCTCAAATTCTTTTGCCACAATCTGATTTTCACTCTTATTTTCTCTGTTTTGCTTTATTAGCTCTATTAATATCATCTTTCAAAATGAGACTCAGTCATAGGAAGCAAAGTAATATTTTTATCCTTATGAACAAAATTATCTTGATTGTTTCTACCATGGTGTCTGAAATTTTTTATCAAATTGCCATGGTTACCAAGTAACAAGGAACATGCTTGCATAGGTACCACATCACAATCAACATAATCAGCATATGTAGAGATACTAAAATGCACCACAGCGATCGTGTTACCTTAACCTTGCGCTGTTGTTGAACCATTGGATGTAGTAAGGATGTGGATGTGGTCTTGTGGTGAGATAGCCTCCACCATCTCCATACTAGCCAAGTTGTTGCAGCTCCCTCCATCTATGATGGCCAGAATGAAACGTTCCTTCACAGCTCCCTTTGTATGGAACAAATTGCTCGTTTTGCTCAGCAGCCTTAACCTACACACTCAAAACAGTTGAGCAACTAAACATTCATATCTGTCGGCATCTTGACAGCCATGTATTGTTTCTCATGATCGAGAATCATCTCCACCGTGTTCCTCATGTGTAATAAGGCTGAAGTCTCCTCATCATAGTCTTAATGGACTC